>WEIT01003908.1:249923-391617 GCA_013389985.1 Dryoscopus gambensis
TGCGCCCCGCGGGAGCCCGCTGCTGGCAGCCGCCCCCGCTCCCGGGCGTCCCCTCGCAGTCAGCGCGGACGGGGGAGGGATGGATGGACCGACGGACGGGCAGGGGCGGCAGGAGAGGGATCAGCCCTTGCGCTGGCTGCGCATGGCTGCGATGGGACCGTCTCCGTCCTGGCCGCGCCTAGTCCGGGTGGCATGGGTGGAGGAGGAGGTGGTGGAGCGTTGTATCCTGGTGGGAAGGTGGCAGGTTACTCCGAGCCTTGGAGGGACAGCAGCCGTGCCGCCTTGCGAGGTGATGCGCAGGCGGTCCCTTGGCTTTGTGGCGAGGGCTTTCTCCTGGCTGTTACTCGACTCAAAGGCAGGAGTCCGATGTCACTTCTTTCCTGGAAGTGCCCCGTCCTTTTCCGTGTGCTCGGGAAGCGTCACAAGAGGACCCCGGTCCCCAAATGAGTACCTCATGTGCCTGAAAGGGGAGGCTGAGTCCTGACCACCGCACAGGGTAGGAGGTCAGCCTCGGCGGCTGAGCACTGCGTTGGGTTGGGATGAGGGAAGCTCACACAGCTGTGCTCCCCGTGGGATGCAATCCCGTAGGTGTGCTAGGGATCCCTGGCTGCGAGGAAGGCTTGGCCGTGGTGGACGGGGAGGTGCTTGGGCTGGGGATGGAGGGAGAGGGGCAGGGGAAGGGAACCGCGATGCGGGAGGGAGCCGGGACAGACCCCCTGCCATCACAGAGGGGAAGGTGAGCAAAGCCAGCTCTCAGCGGGCTCTGGATCCCCGCCTGAGCTTGCACATTCCTGCGTGCAGAGCGGTCTGCTGTGCCTCTTGCAGGGTCTGGCTGTCCCAGCTGAGCAGGTGCGCGGCTCTGTCTAGAGCAGCAGCAGCAGCAGCTATTAGGCTTCCCTGTTGAGTACAGCTCTGACTGAACAAACCAGGCTGAGCAAGAAGTAGCACCTTATTCAACACCTGCTCTTTGCCCTGCCTCAATGCTGCTTGGAGTTCAGTGAGCCTTTTTCTTGCCTCAGTAATGACACTGACCCTCTTGCAGCTGCCTGAGAATCAGGGCTGCAAGTGATTAAATGGGTACCATTTAATCTCCTCTGTCTGCAAAGGCTGGGAGCTACAAATGCCTGTGGCAACCAAAGCCTTGTTGACATTAGGGTACCACTAGCACAGCTGAGCCATGACAAGCTACAGAGTATGCAAGAGCCCTGGCTATTCTGGACTTGGCATAAATAACTTGTTCAGTAACTCTATCTGCAGTAGAGCAGTCTGCTGAATAATGGCATTCAGGGCCTGTGGATGAGGAAAGTGATTTTTAAACAAGTAAATAGTAGTTACAATTCAAGCAGGGGAGTCCGCCCAGGGAGGAAGTTTTCTTGGAAAGGTTTTGGCACAACCCCCAAATAAACAAGGTCTTAAGACTCAGCATGAAGGCACCTCAACTAGCTCTAACCCTGTCTCAGCTAGGTTGCATAAATACGCACCTGATGCATGCACAGCGGAGTGCGAGGGACACCGTGAACCTGTGGTGTCCTTGTGCCCTCAGCAGTGAGGGGCTGGATACTGATGGCAGCTGGGAAAAGGGGGACTTGGTTGCTTTAGTATGTGTGTGTTCTTGTTCTTTGACTGCAGTGTGGAGCAAGGTCAAGGGAGCTCCTCTCTGGGTAGGTGGTTGTCCCAACCAGGAGGCTGAGAAGGTGAGGTCTGCTCTACAGTCTCAAGAGAAATCGGTCCTTTCTGCTTGCAGACCTGTAGTGAGGTTTTATTGTAGAGATATGAACACAAGAGCATCTCCAGAGATGTACATCAAGGCGAGGCTTGGGGTGGCCATTGATCTCTTGGAGAATAAACCACAGACATGCTCTCCTCTGAGGTTTTCCGTCCATTTGGAGCTGCTTGGAGGCTGGGGCGTGATCCAAAGGGAAATGTTTTTCCTATTGTTCTCACTGAGCATCAAGTGCTGAAGCGTGCAAAATGCCAGGAGTACATCTGCAGCTGGTGTTCACTTGTCCTGCAGCTCTCTGAAGGTCAACACGTTGAATAGTAGATGGTACCACATGCTGCTTACAAGCATCACTTTGAGCTGTTTGGATCGTGAAATGTTCTGTGCGATGTGTGCATTTGATCCTCATCCAGTAAGTCCCCAAATTTCTAATAAAAACTGCTACATGCCGTTAGAACACAAAGAGTATCTCCCTCTGACGCAGGCAGGATTGGCTGCCTTCCCATCAGGCTGCCCAGGAGGCTGCACGCTGACCTGGGTGGAGCCGTGCATGAGGTGGGGGTGTCTGTCTTCTCAGTGCTACGTTTCTGGCTACAAGCTTTCCCTTGGCAAAGGATAAAAGCACACGTGAACCAGAAAGATGTTGAGATTGTTTATGTTTGAGTTCTGGCCTGGCGCCAGAGGGAATGGCTTGGTGACCTTGGCACTACTGAGACATTATTTATAGAATGTGGATCTTCTGGGTTTTGTATTTTTGATGTAGGAATGTGAAAATAAGTCTTGGGAGGAAAAGACCCAATGCTGGCCACAAAATGCATTTGGACTTTTTCCAGACCAGGAAAAACAACACTTAAGGGGTGACCAGGTATTCCCTGTTCACATTGCTTTCAGCCTTCCCTTGGAAAATATGGGTTTGGTGCTGTTGTGGAGATCGCAGGCTAGCATGAGTTCACTCTGTGTTTGAAAAGTTCTTGTTCAAGATGCTAAAAGATGTTAACAAAGAAATCCAGCTATAACCAAAGACACTCGCAGTGGTTTAGACGTGAATGGAAAGGACAAATGACTGCCTGGTGTTCTTGGGTTTCTTCTGTTTGTGAAGCTCTGTGTCATCTGCAAGGCTTAATGCTTCTCTGTGTGTTTCAGTGCCCATCTGTGGTGCTGATTAGTGTGGCTGACCCCGGATGACAAATGGAGAAGAAGAGGCTTGGCGATGCACTGGGTTTTACTGGAAGGCCCAGCACACAGCTCTGGTGAAACCCCAGTGGCAAACTTTCCTTCTGGGTTTCACAATGTGCATAAGTCTCATCCTCATTCTATGCAGTGGGTATGCGTTCCAATTACCTAAATCTATAAATGTCTTTCTATCCCTCTGTATGCAAAGAACTTATTGACCATATTTGCAGATTGGTTTTGATGGGGAAGTCCTTGCCTGGGCTGTACCTGACTCATTTATGCCAGACCTTGGCTGGACCCATGTGCTGACTTTCTGAACCTATGGGGCCAAGGTTAGGAGCTGAAGCATAGGGACTGGTAGCTGGCTCCATTGCTGCAGAGTTTCCTAGAAGTTTTTGTTAGGGATTTGGATTAACATAATTTAAGTCAAAGGCGCAGAGGAGAGCATGGGGAGAAAAGCAGTTAGGAATGAATCCATGGTTCAGTAGTCCGGTCTCCTGAGGAGTGGTGTTACAGCATGAGTTGGTGTAGCAGGAGATGTGCACAGAGGAGTGTCAGATAAAACTGGCCACCTAATTGTTTGTTCGAAGGGATTCTGTGTTTTAGAGGGAGATTGGTGTGCAGTCCCCTTGGCAGCTGCCTGCCGCTGCAAACCAGAGAGGAGTCCCTCCTTTTGGTACTAAAATTAGGCAGCAGCATTTGACTGCATGGCCCAGAGGGGCAGGTGCAGGCGGAGCAGCACACAAAGGTTTGCAACCCCCTTGTTTTTAGCTGTATCCTGCCTGGGTTGAGAAAGTAAACAGTTTGAGGCTGTGTCAGCAGCCAAACAAGAGACCCAGAGAGAAAACCCACAAGTCTTCAGGAAACTCCGTGGGTGACTCAGACGGTGTTTTTGTCTGAGTACCCATTCATTCAGTAACCCATGATGGCAGCAGAAGCACTTTTTGTAGAGGTGCCACCTTATGAGTAGAAGACAAACTTCTGGTGTCAGATGTTTGTGGTCACGTAAAGTCTTGAGAATCTCTTCCAGCCAACAGATGTACCAGGAATTCCACTGCTGAGCCTTAAAATAATCCCAGCCCTTGATGGGTGCTGCAGTTTCTTTCTGAGCTTCCAGCTAGGGCTGCCGTAGATGGAGATAGATGTGACATAGACCAGACAGTTTCCCAAGGACAGCTGTGCTTCCTATCCTTCCTGACAGCCAAGAAGGTGCCTTTCCTGGCTGTCTGGCCCTGCCTTGCTGTGTGTGACATGCACCCAGCCAGGCAGCAGCCTCACTAGTGCCCCGTACTGTGTTGCTGCACAGCTGTGAGAGATGTGTGGGCAACGCTGGAGCACAGCCTGGGTGCAGACACTCTGCCACATTGTATGGAGTCCTCAGGACGGACTGTGTTGTGGGAATGGAGGGCTGTATTGCCAGTCTTAACCGGAGCTCCAGGAAGCAAGCTATTTTCTGAAGAAACAAGATACCGTAAAGGTCCATGGTTTTAAGTCCCTCTTAGTCTTTCTCTTGGGCATTTAATTTTAGCTGCCTGGCATGCCATTCATGGTAGATGTTTGGTATATTCCAAGGAGGTAGAAACATGAGCTACTTCCTTGCAGAGGGGAGAGGGAAACTCAAAAACCACAATACTGAATCCAGGGGAGCTGGGTAGTATTGGCTTTCACCAACACTTTCTTTGTGGCCTGGGAAGAAAAGTGTCTGTAGAAGCTACTTAATAGCAATAAGGAGCATCCAAACATTACTCCACAGAAAGCAGAAATCTGCCAGGAGTCAAAGGTTGCGCCGAACAGGACTGAAGAATGTGGACCATGTGTCTGTGTTTTCCCAGGTTGTTTTCATGGTAAAGTGAGAATAAAATTTAGCTGTCTTTAGTATCAGCATTGCTGGTGGAGTCTCTGTAAGTGCTGACCACAGACCTGGTGTGCTTCTGAACAGCAGGCACCTATGGTGCATCCTTCCACCCTCTTGCCCTACTGCTCTGCCCAGTGCAACCGTTTTCTCCTTCAGGTGTATGAATGCGTTCTTGCCTTGTCTGCTGGCAAAAACCCGTCAGGAGTTCATCCAACCCCTTCCATGAACTGTGACAACGTCCACTGTTTAAATCTCTGGACAAGTAGGATGCATTGAGAGTTGATGGATGGAGGAATAATAAAGCAGTTGAGCTTATCCCCTCCAGCCAATTTATTCCCTGCATCACATCACCATGCAAACCGCGTGTCTGTCATTAGTGCTTACAAAGAACATGGGGGAGAAGAGGCCAGCCTGAAAGCCCCAGAGCCCTGGCTGTATGGAAATGACATTACAGTGAAAGGTAATGGGGAAGGTGTTGACTAAAACCTGACACTTCTATGTCATGAGCTCTTCTAAGCAGGAGGCTGTGCTGTATGTTTGCTGACAGATGTAGATACACACACACACACAGAGTAGCAAAGCACCGTGTGTGTACACACACATACACGGTCCTGATGGATGATCCTGATATTACCGGAACTTCTTGTACCCAAGTGTCTGAGACTTAAAACTGTAAAAGAAGGGAAGGTCCTTAAACAACCCTTGATAGTAGAGATGGGACATCTGGCAATACTGTGTTTTCCATGGTTACTTGAGACCTCGATTTGTCAGCACTGATGCTGCTGTCACTTGGCTGCCTGAATCTCTCTGTTGCCTCCTTGTCCCTGGGTAGGCAAATCAAACAAAAGGAGAAGAACTAGGCTGTACTACCTTTATCAATTTCTTTCCTAAGACTTCTCTTGCATGTACCAGGCAAGATAGAGAGAGAGCTCCTGTGGGACCTCTCAGTTCTCAGATATCCCTTGTCACCAAGGCTATTTATGCCACATACTGGTGTCCACCCCTTTGCCTCCTCTGCTATAAAAAGAGAAATCTTGCTTTAGTTCCTTAAGCTGATGTGAGTCCTCTGTGGCTGTGACTAATAGGAGTTACTTAGGGCATAGCATCTCCATACCCTTTCCTTGCACGTTGTTGTCTAGTTTTTTAATAATCCCAAAGTGTGCATCCATGCTGTGCGATGGGCAAAAGTGATCCAGGGTTTGCCTAGGATCAGGTAGTGAAAAGTTCACTGCAAGGATCTTGATCTAGTCCATCCATATAGAAGCAATCAAAAGCCTAGTCTTGCTCACCATCTAGGCTCTTCCTGTGGTATATGGGAGGAGGTGAACCATTGCAGGGGATGATGAATCGTGTCCTAAAGTGGACACCTGTAGGGGTTGGCAGACCCTGCCTATTTCCCAGGCAGCCTAAAAGAAGGAGGTGAGGAGACGTACATATTCAAGTTATAGTTGATGCTTCCAGCCTCCATTCTCTCCGCCCATGAAGTGCTTTTATTCTGGGCTGGGGGCAGACTGACTCTGTGCGTGCTCCTCACAGTACACACACACTGGCCTTTTGTGGAAGCTGGGGAACCTGTCATGCCTCAGAGACATTGTCTCTTTCAATCTCCTTTATATGAGTTCCATTTTCTGATGAAAGCTTTCTAAGGGGTACTTGTGTGCTGAATAGCCATTGTTGATAATGCATGATATGAAATCCAAAAGGAAGGCTGAGATTAAATGTCACGCACTTCACAGTCGGGCAATTCAAAGAGCCTTGTTGATCTGTGCATAATTTGCGGGTTGACAGCTCATGCATAAACAAATGTGCACATCCACATACGTGGATGCATGCAGAGCTTTCCCCTGACTCAGCAGCACATAAAAGCAAAGTCAGGTGGGTGTGAGTTCCAGGGGGGTGGGTGCCATGTTCGTGGGGAAGGGCTGTGGGTTCTTCAGGACTCTGATTTGAGAACCACACTGGCAAATGCAGTCACTTGTTGTTAGTGTGGTGGGTTTCCTTCCGCCCTCCTCCCCTGTGCAGCTCTGTGCTGAGCTGTGGCTGCTTTGATTTTCTGCATCTGGGTTTAATCTGACCATGAGAATCTTTCGAGAGCTTCTGGTGTGTGCAGTATCGATGTGAGGTTCACCCCAAGGTCTCCACAGTGCTTTCTCCCACCAGCAGTGAAGGAAGACAGAAAAAATTGATGTCACGCTAAGCTGGTTGTTAGTCAGGCCAGGAAGGGCACTTCTGCCTCTGACACGTGTGTAATGAACCAAGGGCTGCACGGGAGTCCACAGAGCAGCCGTGGGTGTCATGAGCTGGCACTGGTGGGGTACAGTGGCTGAGCCATTGCTTGTGAAATGTTTTACCTGCTGCACGGGAGCCATATGAACTTCTGGCAGATTTACTTGTCATATACAACTGGGAAAACTGAGGTCTCAGATTTAATGACCCAAGCTTGATTTTATGAAAGGAGAAGCAGCACTGCCAAACCTATAATCTAATAGTTTGGCTTTCAGGCTTCCTACTCTGCATGCTATGCTGCAGTTCTATTCCTAAAACCAGCTGGTTTCACTTTCAAGTGCCTCGTTGAAGGAGAGGGGCATACTTGGGGCTCCTCCTTGTTCTGGGGGATGCTGTGGGACAGTGCTCCACAGGCATGTCCCTGTGCACCATGTGCTCCCCCTCTAGTGGGTTGCTAGAAGTTTCTTTTAAGTTGTTTCAACACCAACTTGCGAATTAGCAGAGCCTGTGCTAGCTCTGGCAGCAGCTATTTAGAAGTTTTCCTCTTCTAAATCTGTCCTCCTAGCTCCTGTTTGCCCAACATGGGGAATTTTGCATCTGACATTTTTAGCAGTAACCTGTTGCTATAGAAACTGCTAAGGTGTCAGAGGGAGATTTTTGCCACGCTGGGATAGGCTACCAAGTAGTCAAAGTATGTGTTTTGTTGGGAGGCCTTCTCCATCGTGTTTTTGCTAAGCAACCTCCCGAGCCTGTCTGCATGTCTGGGCTAATTTCATGTCGAAGGAGCCATGAGGGAGTGATAAACTCAGAGTTCTAATTGTGTGTGAATGAACAGGAAATATTGGCAAATTGTGTAGGGAAGATGTGAGAAGGTGTTCCCAAGATGCAGTGATGGGTCCAAGTGGTGTGTAGGGTGGTAGTCCAGGGCTGAGAGATCACAGGTGGTATCAGTCTTTAGGGCAGTAAATGGTTGACCCAGAAGAAGGAGCTGAGACTCTCAATGACATCTCCCAGGAAGGAGTCTGGGACAAGCTGCTCCTCTCACCCTTGAGACCAAAATGTAGATGAATGCCAACATATTTGGCTGGTCTGGTAGTCTGAATTCTCTTTACTAACCAGCCAGGAGATTGTGCAGTGGCACCCAAAGTAAGTCCACACAAATCAACCCATGTCTCTTATTTGTGTGTGTGTGTATATGTATATATAATATATATTTTTAATATATAGATTCATGTACAAATACATCTATTTATATATGTAAATATATATGTACATTTTTATATATGTACATTTATATAGGTGTTACTTGTTAAAATATAACTCATTATTTATATATTAAATGTCTTTGTATAAATAATAAACTATTACAGGATGTGGATGTAAGCATTATATGGGAAATGCTCTATAACAGGGTTGTTGACAACTCAGCTGTTGACTGATAGTCACTTGGCCCATTTAATCTCAGGCCTGATTTACAGGACTTCTGTGTCATAGAAGGAAACTTTATTGCTTGCCCAATGAGCCATGTGAGTCCTGTGAGTGCCTGTGTGCCTGGGACTCAGGAAATATCCTGGCTAGACCAAAAGGCAATCTTGCTGCTTAATGCAAATTTATTCGTCTGCCCTTTTTCCTCCCCATTGTGTGTGCCTAGACTGCACATCTGGTCATATCATGACAGACTATGGAGATGAGAAACCCTTTGTTTTCTACACAAATGGAAGAAAATAATCTGATGCTGCTGGAGTGTCCTGCAGGAGTGGTTCTCAGGCTGGAGTTGCAAACTGGCCCATGAAACTGGTTGGGAATCTGCTTTTGTGGTTCTGGAGTGGAACAGACTCATTTCATCTTCCATTTCATGGATGTAGACATGTTGGTGCTGTATAAATCACAGCAGCTGCATTGTGCTGAGTAAGTTCCAGGACTGCAGATAGAGAACTAATGTTGCTGGAGGTGTAGATTATTGTCTTTGGGGACGGAATCCATCGAGAATGGCTTTGAAATCACTTTCAGTGACAGTATACAGATGCATGTTGTGCTTGTGTGTGACTCAGGGGACTTAATGTCCCAAATTGTAGTTTCTAAACAATTTTCTTTTGAGTTCTGGAAAAAGACAGAAGTGCAGGGAATTGTTGAGAATAAAGAGCATTGGCTTCCTGGAGCATTTGTGAAAGTCTCTTGTCAGGTGTTTGGGGGCACAGTGGAAAGAAAATCTGTGGAGGTTTGAGGCTGTCAGGAAAAGAGGTGCCAAGAAGCCCCGTGTTACTGTGAAGATTCAGTGTCCAGCGGTGTTGTGGATAAGCAGCACGTGTATGGACTCCTCCCTGCTCCTCCCAGGGTCTTTCCGTAGAGTTCCTTTGAGCCTCTGTTATGCCTCAGGTGTGAGGCAGAGGAGATGAAATGCAGACTTGCATCATATTTTCTGTAAAACAGACCTGTATTACCCTGTTTGGTGGAAGGGCTTTCCTAGCTTTTTAAGCTGCTCTTTTTCAGTAGCAAGGGTTGATTTACTTGGCTGGGGGTTTTTTTGTGTTTCTGTGTGTGTGCATATGGGGTTTATTTTTCCTTCTAATGTTTCCCTGAAGAAATCATCTGCAGGACAGATGGCCTGTTAAGCTTCTGGGGCTGTCTCTCACAAACACCTGTCTAGGGCAGCTGGGAATCAAAGAGGAGTTCTCCTCTTTTAATAACCTTAAAGAAAAACGGCACCTGAGCCTAATATGTCCTGTTTCTCTCTCTCTCTCTCCATCCTCCCAGCATCCTGGGAAACTTAACTGCTTGGCTGTGGCCATCTGTTGAGACAGCGAGGGGCTGGGTGGGAGGTGGCAGCCTGAGCCTTTGGGTAGAGCAAGGGCAGCTTTGGGGTGATGGATTGCTGTGGCTGGCTGGGCTGAGAGCCTCCGTGACAGCAAGGAGGATGATGCAGGGGGTGGACTTTTATGTGAGTACCACCGATGAGAGCTGCTGAAGCAACTGTTGAGCATTGTTGTGCTTTTACCTTGCATCCTTTGTATTTGCAGCCAAAACACACCTCAGCAGCCAGGAATGAGCTACTTGAGAAGGCAGGGTAGCACGGCCAGGCCTGCACGTGGTGGGTGAGTGCATGTGCGTGGCAGATAAGGGTGAAGTCTGTCCCCCGTGGTGGGAGCCCACGGAGCCCATACAGAGGGGGCCACGGTGGGGCCAGGTGCCCAGCTGGGCACCCGTGGGGAGTCCTGTGTACCGTGCTGGTCACCACAGCTGTGCAGGGCGCCTGCCCGAGCACTTTCAGGGTGTCACCGGCTGCCCCGCCAGCTGCTGCGAGAGGCAAACAAGCATCTCTCCCCGGAGGTGCCGCGCAGGCTCCCGTGGAGGGGTCAGCGAGTTGCTGCAGGTGGTGCTTGGCAGGCCAGCAGGAGTGAGGTTGCTGTGTTTAATTATAGTTCCCATTTGAGAAACTAGTAGAGCAACAGAGCTTTTTTATCGTGTTCTGGGGAAACTGAGCACTTTACAGGTTTTGATTGCTATATAACACATCCTGTGACACAGACGGAAACTTTACTGTGGTCTCTGCAAAAGGAAATTTGAAACCTATGGGCAATAAAAATCTGGAGATGGGCCCTACCTCCCAGATGCTGTGGGATATAGCCAGTAGTGGTTCCTCTTGGGGCAGGATGTTTGTACAGCCATAGGGAGCTTGGGGGCAGGAGCCGCTGCACCCAGGGGCTGCAGAGGAGCAGTGGGGAGGACAGTGCAGGGGCTGAGCCTGCTTGGGCTAAAGCAACCCTGAAGCAGACGGCGGAGAGGATGCATGGAAAAGGCTGAGCAGACTTTGGATGTCCTTTTTTTCGTGAAGTGGTGACTGAGTAAGCAACACAAGTTAACTCTTTCCTCTCCAGCAGGCTGCAGAGACTCACTGTCCCCTGTTGAGGGTGATGCTGGCTATGTCCATTATGTTTGAGGTTGCCAGAGCTGCTGTAGGCACTGGGTGCTGCCGCCTTGTGAGTGGGGGCTTTGTGGCCGTGGGCAGCTCTGCACTCCTCACAAACAGCATTGGAGGGCATCCAACGGTGTCTGGCCACGAGACATGCCAAGGCTGAAGGGTGAGCTTTAGATGTGCCTGAGGCTCTTGGTGTCTTGCAGATGATTTGGGAGATGATCTGGAGGCACCCAGTGAAGATGTCCTTTGACCTAAGGATCTTGCTTTGCACCTTCATTGTGTGTAGGGGCAGGAAATCTACTGCCTAGGTTTGTAGGTGTTCCCTAGGGATGACACAGTGTCCCTGTGCCTTTTAGAGTCGCTTAAGGAAGCAGCAGGGCTGTGGCAGGGCTGGGGATGAGCCTTTGACAAGACATGCTTCCTGCTGGTATTACAAAGAGCCTTCTGTGCTGAAAGGGCTGGTGTTTATGTGGAAACAGAGTCCTGTGTACCTTGCCTCTTACAGGTGAGAAATCTGAAGTCTCCCTGTTGCTTAGGTGTACAGACTGTGCCAGACGGAGCGGGAGCAGCCGCCGCATTCTGCTGCTGTGGTGGCTGAGTGCTAATTGTTTTTACTGCCTGAGCATCAGGTTATTTTTGGCTTGATCAAGTTTCATTCCCTGCTGGCTGGTGGTAGAGAGGTCCTAATAGTCTAAATCTCCACGCTTGATAGAAATCTAGGCAGGGAGCTGGTTTGGTCACCGTGTATTTGGGATGTGCAGTTGCAGACGTACAGCATGACTATAGCTGTATCTTGGTAGTTACGTGGGAGTTCTGGCTCAAGGTCTGTTGCACCATGGGCTTCCAGGGGAAACTCTTGTTAGGCCCTTTAGATAGGATGCATAAAGATGTTTTGTGGCTCTCAGGTGTGTTTTTGGGTTAGGCACAGGGAATTTACCTCATCCCTCAGGATTTCAGAGTCCTGAAGTGTCTGAGGTTGTTTGCCAACAGATTTTAAGCATGTAAAAGTGAGCAGACTGAACCTTCATATGTGGTGGGGAAAAAAGGAGTCTTGGGTGCCATGAGATTAGGCAACAGTGTAATGTTTGCAGGGACCAAGGTACTTGGTAGGTCTGTGGATCCTGTCCTTAATTTACTTGTGTTTCCACTGCCTCTCCTCTTTACCCTGCCGCATGTGTTTGAGCCCAGGCTTTCTCAATAGCTCTGTGGTTGACAAGGTATAGGGTCCAGAGCAGCTGCTATGGACCCAGTACTGTCCTCACCAGCAGAGACGGAACTGCCACAGCCTGGAGGAACGTTAGAAGAGCTGGACAAATCCATTACAGCTGCTGGCCCTTGCAAGAGAAATGCTGTGGACATCAGCCCATCTATGAGGGCCAGGTACAGCACAGCTGCCATGGTGAATGCCCCTCTCATGTGCACACTCCCTTGTGCTGCAGTGCTGGAGAACTCCCCTGCTGGAGCTAGATTGCTCCCAGAGAATTCCTGTACCGGAAAAGGACACTGCCTCTGCTTCATACTTAGTATTGGTTCTCAACCTGTGCACTGTAGAAGATGCTGAGGCATGGCAAGTGCCCTGTTAGGTTGTTACAAAGGACATGCATCCACTGTACCTCCTTGGTTAATTCTTAGGTGTAACAAAGCAAAGCGGGCTCGAGATGTTGAGTTGTGTCACTGGCCTGAACGTGATAGAGCTGAACAAACTTGTGTCCAGCTTAAATGTATAAACATTTTCATTGCCTCAGCTCGACTCCAGTTTCATACTGTCTTCTCCTGCTTGCAGATTGGAAGTGCCATCAGACCCTTGGAGTGAGAGGTTCTGCAGTGCCACCTCTTTAATTCAAGCAGTACTGCCTTGTCAGGTAAAAGGCTGCACTGTGGATGGCAGTGCCACTGAAACAGCATGCAGTTTAGCAGTACGCAGCATCCCTGTCCCCAGGGCCCTACGGAGCCATGTCCTCCCAGGCAGGCAGGCAGGCTGCCACCCACGAGCAGGCTGGCTCTGGCTTGCGGGAGCCGTAGGCACTCAGCTCCAGGCGCTGCAGGAGCAGGGTCTGGTTCTGCACCTCGCGGTGGGTGTGCAGCTCTGGCTGCGGCAGCACCGTGGCGTGTGCAGTTGAGTCTCCTCTCTCCCACGCTGCAGAGCTCTCCTCTCCAGACGCTGGGAGGGAAGCGGAGACATTGGGGGGAAGAGCTGTGGAGGTGGGGAGAGATTGAGCTATCATTAGCGTGGCACCGGTGAGGTTTCTTTGCACCACTAAGCAGTAGCTATCAAAATTGAATGCAGTATGCTGAACAGCTGAGCAAGGGAGCAGACACTGAAAAGAGCCTGAGAAGAAAAGGGATCTATGAGGAAAAAACCCTCTTTCAGCTGCACATAGGCACTGCCTATCACAGAGAGCGGTGGCAGGGAGTAGGAATTGCCTGTTTATGGTGGTTGATCTGCACAGTCCCTGGGATGCTTGGAAAAAGGATTAAGGAGGAGAGAATCGCAGGAGAAAGAGGAGGTGGAGGTTTCCCTTTGCAAACTCACAGGCTAATAGAAACCATCCTCTAAATTGTCAGTGTGTCAGGATACATTAATGTAAGTATAATGTTTTCAAATCCTCAGCATCTTCTATCTGAATGTCACTGAATTAGCGCTAATTGCATTCATTAGCTTGTTAGCCATTAATATTCAGCATTCATTAGGCTGTCTCTGGACACTGGGGGTAATGAGATGTGGGACTGGCTGTGGGGCCATGCCATAGCTGTGCTGTAGGAGTGTGGGTTTATGTACCAGATTGTTTTATTGGCATTTGTGTCTGGCCTGTGTTGTCCCAGCTCTTGGCCAGTGGCTTACCACAAATTAGTGGAACGTTTTAATGGGAGAGCAGTGTTAATGATGATGTGGATACATTTCCAACTCCTACCCTGAAAGCAACTGGCGAGACAAATGATGAGGGCAAATTTTGATCTTTTGGCCTTGAGCCAGTTGCAAAACTGCCTCTGTAATCACAAAGCTCTTCAGTGCAGTCTTCATTGGTGAGTCATGGAGTCCTACCTTTCTTTGCTTCTTGCTCTCAGGAGAAATCCTCTATTACTTTTTTTNCTTCCTTTTGTTTTACTTGCTTCCTTCCTTTCTTTTTTTTTCCCCTCCCCCCCATCCCATCTTCCCTTCCTCTAGCATTTCTGACCATGAGGCCAGAGCAGGAGGTATGGGCATCAGGCTTTCCCTAGCAAGAAACTAGGAAGGATCCAGAAGTGTCAGGATGGCATGACCAGCACACTCAGCACCCGCAAGTCCTGTCAAGACCAGAAAGCCTCAGGTCTCTTGTCCCTGAGGAGAGTCAGTAGGTATGCTCCTGCTCAGGCCCTCTGCCAGACTTTTCCCTTGCTTTAGAGATGTGGGATGGCCTCAGAGTGGTCTTGAGGCTCAGAGTGAGACAGAGCAGTGTTCACCACAGGGGGTGTTGCTTCAGGATTGGAATGGATGGCTTTGATCAGAAAACGCTGGGCTAGAAATACCACAGCAACATGTCTTCTCTGGTTTCAGCAGTTCTGGTGGAGTTCTCAGCATCCAGCCTGGTGAGTCTGGGTCAGCCAGGAGCATAAAAAATTGCAAAAACTATAGCTAGTTAAAGAGGTCGAGCTTTTCTTTTAGACTCATCATTCTGGCTTTGGGGTGGATTTTGTGTGCAGATTATCTAGATTTAATACACCCAATTTATTGTGACAGTTCAGGTTGGCAAACCCCAGAGATGATAAATCTTTCAAACTTTTCTACTATCAGCTACCATCTGAGCTTCCTGCCTTGTGCTCCAGGGTAGGCCTGAGTGTACAGCTTCTACCTTCCTCCTGAGTGGTTGTTTTCCACTGTCCCACTTCTGAAATATTTCTAGACCCTGACTGCTGCATCTGGCCTTGTGCTGCTTTTCCAGGAACCTGGGCTTAGTTATTCAGTGGAGTAAGAGAAAAAAACCCACAACCAAACAAGCCCTGCTACAATCCAGAAGAAGTACCTCCAAAGCACTGAGTAGCTCAACTGGCTCACTAAAAAGCATTTTGCCTGGTCTGCTGAAAGGATCTTATTAAACCTTTGATCATGCGGTTCACCTTTTGCACCATCCCAGCAAGACCTCTTAACTTTGCCTTAAAGAAAGAGTTATGTTGGGCACTTGCAGACAGGACTCGCTGTTCTTGTCTGAACCACCACAGGGAAGGGGTTTCCTTTGAGAGGGAAATCCCTCACAAGGCACTGGGACAATGTTTGCATGCACAATGCCAAAATAAGTGTACCTCATTTTATCACGCCCCGGAGACTTGTGAAATATTTTGACATCAGCACAAATTGTCTCCTCCTGGGGCAGCTCTGGGAAGGCTTGGCTGGGGCATGGAGTTGCTGATGCTAGAGCCCAATGCTTGCTTGCTTGGGCTGGATTAGCTGTGCTTGGTTCCTGGGGGGAATTTCTGTGGGTCTCTGGGAGGGTGAAGTGGCAAATGGAAAAAAGTGTTTATGTTCAGCTGAGCCAAGATGAAATGAAGGCAAATTGGAATAAAAGGCTTTCTGAGCTGAGGGTTTTATGACGGCGAGATGGGACAGAGTGATTTCATGGGACTCAATACCTGTACCTTTGTACCCATGCCAGGGCAGAAGTTATCTTTTTCAATTCTCTCAGTTGCCTGTGTTTACTTATCCCAGATAGTATTTGTAGTTTCTAATTGTCATCATTTCCCAGAAAGCCGCATGTCTTCGGTGAAATTCATGCCTCTGGCTTCTTGTTGTTCAGGGGCTCATATGTTCTGGCACAACATGGGAGCTGCAACATCTGAGGGAGGGGACATGCAAATAAATACCTGATACATGTTTGGGGTTTGACCTGAAATGGCAGCTTAAAAATGTGATGTATTGTATGGGAAAAGAGAAAAGGCCCAGTATTACTTAATGATTTTAATTCCCCTAGTCTGAGAGGTACTTAATTCCCCTAATCAGAAAAACAGCAAAGAGGTACTATTGGGCATTGCCTCATGCTGGGATAGACAAGATTATGGTTTGTAGGTCAAAAGCATTTATAACTAAATGTCTATGCTAAAGCCACTCTGCTCTGATTTTTTTCTTTCCCCCCATGGCAGATCCCGGTGAGGGCAGGATCAGCCTGAGATGAACCACCTGTAACTGGGGCCGGCCTCGTTGCCAGGGCTCCCTGCCCTGCGAGGATGAGGAGCTGTCTGCCAGCCTAACAGAAAGATTTTTTTTTTTGTGGCGGTGGTTGTTTTATTTTCCCCAAACCTCGTGGAATTCCATGTGACAGCGGAGCCGCTTCCTGCACCCTCCTTGTGCCACCTCGCAGCCAAGGGCTCTGCGGGGCAGGGCCACCACCATGGCGGCGAAGCAGCCCCCGCCGCTGATGAAGAAGCACAGCCAGACTGACCTGGTGAGCAGGCTGAAGACACGCAAGATCCTGGGCGTCGGCGGGGAGGACGACGACGGCGAGGTCCATCGCTCAAAGGTGAGGGCAGCAGAGAGGGAAGCCCGTGTGCAGTAATGATGGAAAAGGGACCTTCTGCTGGGCAAACCAGGGTTTGCCCATCCATGTGGTTTGGGGTAGCCACAGCCAGGCATTGTGACCAGGAGCATGTTCACGTGAATACAAACAGCTTTGGGAAGTGTGTATGTGAGTGCAGGACAGATACTGTGACACCCCGAGGGCTCTGCAAGAGCCTGTGCTCCATCAGGATGTGATATGCAGGTGATGTGTGTGAGGAGTCAGTTCCCTTCTTACCTAGGTAAGAGGAAACAAGAGTTAGTGTTGACCCTTCTCCTGCATGCTGCAGGTGGCTGATCCTAGTAAGGGAGCAGTAGAGGCTGTAGCTCCTCATGGAAATCAAGGCAGGTGTTGGGACCAAGGAGTCACAGAAGAATCCCTTGTCCTCCTCTTCCCTCCAGCCCTCTCAGAGAGAAACTCCCACGTGGGATTAGATACGTGGTTTTGGGCTGGCAAGTACTGCCTAAAGACTGGGGAAGGATCTGCTCAGCTTGTGCCTTTCATTTGAATTTGAATTTCAGATTAGCCAAGTACTGGGAAATGAAATCAAGTTTGCAGTCCGGGAACCACTGGGACTCAGGTAAGGTATTGGATCACCTTGGAGCTGGGTCATCTCAGGGCCCTTGGCCACAGCATCCCTGCCAGTTCTGGTTTCTGACAGCAACTTTGCTGCTGTGCCAGCATCACTGCCCCCTGCAGGGGCTTCTTGGAGGCTGTGGAACTAGGCCAGCTCTGCCTTCTTCCCCCATAAATGAGCCCGAGGCCCTCAAGTTCTTGTCTCATTGCATGTGCAGAGAACTACAAGGGCTATGTGGGACTGGAGGAGCTCCTCTTCTACTGTGTGACAGGGTGGTGTGTCCTGTGGGGACCCTGCTGTCTGCACCATCGTCTTGGCAGGGTCGCTTCCCTCCTTTGCTTGGGTGAGGGGGAGTCTGGGTCTGTCTCACCAGCAAGGCTGGTCTGCATGCTGAGGCTGTAGCTAGTGGGATGTAGAAAGCTGAGTCCTTCCATGGGAGGTTTCTGGCTGCCTTGTTCATGCATGGGGGAAGGATGAAGGCTGATGAATGAGCAGGCAGCCAGAAATGCTTTGTGAAGTATGAGTGATGGGGTCACCTCCAAGCTCATGCTGGGTCCTCTCTCTTCCCTCTCATGCAGGGTCTGGCAGCTGGTTTCCGCCGTCATGTTTTCCGGAGTTGCCATCATGGTGAGTGAGGGATGTAGTCCTGGGAAGAACCAGCTCCTGACTGCCAAAGGGGTGCCCCAGCATGGCCCTTCAGTCCCTGGCATTTATCTTCCTCCCTTGCCTCCAGCAGCTCCTACTGCTTTCTCCTGCGAGGCCTTTGCCCTCACCGTGTCTCAGTAATGGGCTTTGCCAACAGTATCCTTGGCAGCTTGTTCCCATCACCAGAGTCTGTTTTAATTGGCAGGGCACATAAACCAAGGAATGGCAGCCTTGGCCACAGAAAGCAGCCATGCAGCCGATAGCTGACATGGTGATATTTCTTGTGCCTCCTTAATTTCCAATTTCCTGGCCAGTGGCTCCAGTTGCACAAAGGCATGATGTTGGAGCGCTGCTGCCCAAGAGGACGTTTTGGCGGCCCCGGCAAGTTCAGGTTGCTGAGTTTCTCTCTTGCCTCTGCCAGGCCCTCGCTTTCCCTGACCAGCTCTTTGATGCCATCTTTGAGGAGGAATCAGTGAGCAGCAAGACTCCCATCCGGCTCTATGGAGGAGCCCTCCTCAGTGAGTGCCGTACCACTGTACTGGGGCACACTGCTGCTCCACTGAGTAAGGGGTCAGGGGGCCAAAAGGGCAGCCGGGAACACAGTCCATGCCCAGCCGGACACCTGCAGCTGGAGAGCAGAACATCTGCTGTCAGTAAAGAAATTGCTGAGGGATATTTTGAAAAGCTGGGCTACTGCTGCTTTTTCCTAGCAGGGATTCAGGCGTGCTGCCGGTAGGATAGGAAGAGCTGTGCATGCTCTGAATCGCTGGGGGAGCACCCCACGTACCCCAGCCAAGGGAGCCTGCAAGGGGCCAGGCAGGGGCGCTGGGATGCGGCTGGGGCTCCGTGGGAGCAGCAGGGGAGACGGGGCAGGCGGCGGCATCCCGGGAGCGGCCCAGGAGGAGCGGGGCGAAGGACGAGGAGTCGAGGGGAGCTGGGAGAAATGGTGCGGGAAGGAGCAGGGGCCCGAGCCGCGTCCNGGCCCTCGGGCAGCGCGCCCCGCTGTCCCCGCAGGCATCGCGCTCATCATGTGGAACGCGCTGTACACCGCCGAGAAGGCCATCATCCGCTGGAGCCTGCTGGCCGAGGCCTGCTACTTCGCCGTGCAGTTCCTGGGTGAGTGGCCGCGGGCCGGCCGGGACGAGGAGGAGGAGGAGGGTGCGAAGACTGTGTGCCCGCGGGGATCGACGGTGGGCAGGGCAGTAGTGTGAGCAGTGGTGGAGCGTCTTCCCTGCCAGCTGCTTGTCTTTTTTTCTCCCCCATGGAATAGCCTCTGCCCTGAGCTGCTCCTTGAAAGATTAAACATCACCCTCTGACAATTCCTTTGTTTTTGTCGCTGAAAATTTCCCGGGCTTCATAGCCAGCACAGGTCATTGCTGGAGCAGGCTGCCTAGATGCAAGGGTCTAACGAGAAAAGATTATAGCAACCTACACTAAAAAGGGGGATGTTCAGTGATACCAAAACAGAGCATAACAGTTTAGCTTGTTTCTAGGGAGCTTATCTATATTTAACAATGAAGGGGGTTCTCGTATGTGTGTCTTGGTAGCTCAGTGTGTAGCTGGTTTAGATATGAATTATGTGCTGGTGGCCAAAAAAGAGAGATGTTTGATAGAGGCAATGTGTGTGGACTGTGCATATTTTGAAGATGCTCCTAAAGATGAGAAATGTGTATCAGCACTGAAGTGTTCAAGCCGCAAAGCAAACTCAGGAGGATGTGGCTCCCACATTAGCACATGAGTGTAGTGGAAACTCACATCTACTTGAGTGACTGTTTCAGGCTGCCTGAACGTGGGGCTGCCTTGAAAGCAGGGTTTCTGTAAAGGAGAGCTCTGGCATCCATTGCAAGCTTCAAGGCTCTGAAAAGAAGCTAGTGAAGAGCCTCTGCTATGGGTTCACTGTGCATGTGAATGAGCCTGTGCTGAAAGCTCCTGCGCTCTCAAGGCTCAGCAGTTCCTGCCGAAGCTCTGCGTTAGAGGGCAGCAGAAAACAGCTTTGTGCTATTTGTCTCCTTTTGGTTTTGCATCACCAACCTCTGCCTTGTCTCCCTCCTTCTCCTCCAGTTACCACTGTCTCCCTGGTTGAGAGTAGCCGGATAGCCACAGGTGCCGTGCTCCTCCTGGTCAGCCGAGCCCTCTTCATCCTCATCAGCATTTATTATTATTACCAAGTTGGACGTCGTCCCAAGAAAGTCTAATTCCTGGGCTTTTTGTTATGGGAAAGGTGGGAGGGGGGAGTTTGTGTCGGTAATTTTGCATTATAATTATAATTTTTAAATTTTTTTTTGTTAGCCCTTTTGGTTCTAAAGTAGTTTCCTTCTTTACCGGCATGAATCAGTGTGTAACCCAGTGCTGGTGGCATTGCCAGGTGAAATGGGGGGAGCAACATTGGCAGGACCACCCCCAACCCCTCTGCAGCAGGTGAGAAGCAGCGGGAGGAAGGCTCAGGGAAGTGTGTGGGCCTGGCAGGCTCAGGGAAAAAAGCCGGTTTTCTAGGGGGTACTGGCTGATGGGATCACAGGCTCTGAACCCGCTGGAACAAAGCACAAAATAAGGCCAGCATACTGAAACCAAATCCCTGAGGAGACAGGGCAGTAAGACAACCAACAAAGGACTCGGCTACTCTACTTGGTAAGCCTTGCACCTCCCCTGGTTTACAACCCATTCCCCTCTTAGCAAGTACTGACTGTCTAGGTAGCCGGGAGCTGGATGGGGTCAAGTTCAGTGCTTTGCAAACAGCTCTTCTTTCCTCGCTGCCAGAGGTGCATTTTTGTGTAGTTCACAGTTTTGCACCAGATGCTGTGCAGAGCTTGGCAGGAGATACAGCAAAAGAAGAGGGAGAGCCCTTGCTTGTTCCCTCTGCAGGGACAGCACTGGGAGCAGTGGAACAACTTGAATTACAAGATGTGAGAAGTGAAGGAAGCTATTGGAGATAGCTCCTTGAGCACAAAGACATCCCCTTGTTTGGGGTGTTTCATGAAGTTTCTAGGCTGGGGTCCTGTCCCCTTCACCCCAGAGCACTTCCTACAGTTGAAGCTTTACTGATGGTAGTAGCAGTGGTGGGTGGGCGGTAGCACCTGATGCTTTCTTTGAGCAGGGGCTGGAGTGCTGCTGTGGTTAGCACTGGTAAGAGCAGAGGACTGCACAGATGCTTGGGTCAGGGAGCAGCCTCTAAACGTGGGCCCAGGCTGTAGGAGATGATGTTCCACCTCTGCTAATACCTGCAGGCATCACATCTCTTCTGACCTTGAGAAGAGAGGACCAAAGTTATTAAGATACTTAATATTTAACTGGGATGAAGAACAGCAAGGAGCGGAGCAGAACATATGAAGGCAAGGACAGACTAAATGTGCTTTAGTACTCACTGGCCAGTTTCTCCAACACCTCCTGGGCTTAACAGCGTTGACTACCCTGCTTCCTAGTGCTTTCCTTGTGGATTATCCCTGTCCACAGCTTTAGGCAGCATTTTTTTATTCTCCATGGGACTAAAGCCAGAACGTCTGCGTACAGGATATGGACTTTTTACTCATGCACTACTGTTGACTGGATCAAAGCATTACCTGGAATATAGCTGGCGTTCCAAAATCCCAGTAGAAAGATTCGTACACAAACAGAACTGCTTGTGTGAACAACAGTCCTCAAGCCACTGGTAAGACTGGGATCTACAGCTATTGCTATTTAATATCTTAGTAGAGTTAGAAGAAGGTAGTGGGTAGTTACTGTATGTTGTGTTAGTGCTTTTGGCATTTAGAAGCAGCTGCGTAAGCTTGGGACACTGTGTGCATTGTACTTACTGGCCACGCAAAATGTCTGTCACGTAGGAATATTGGAAATTGCTGAATTGGGAAACATCACAACTGTAACTTAGTTTTTTGCCTAATAAGTAAATCAAATGGAGAGGCAACATCCAACAGCAGGCTAAATTCTGGAGCCTCCCGGCAATACACGCTTGTCAAGCTGCCTTCAGCATGTCCAACAATGATACTGAGCAACTAAAACTTTTAATTAAGAGGAGTGTTCCTGTTCAGATGGAAGAATTGGGCTCTAAGAGGGAAATCTTTCCCTGTGAGGCAGATGCAGGCTGGAGAGTATCGGAAATTTAGACCAAGTGGTGCAGCGTGCAGGAGCTGGAGCATGGCATGCTGTGGCTGTTGCTCTCCCCTTGTGCATCACCTGCATGGGCAGCTGCAATGGCCTCAGTGTGGCACTTTGGCTGTAGTTGTGGGTATAGGTACGTGAACCTTGATTCTTTGTGTTTTGGGGCGTCACATGAATGTATACACAGACTGATGGTTGGTTTTTGGGGGGTGGGAAATTATGTTTTTAGGACAGACGAGTAAAACCTACCACAGCAAAAGCAATCTTACAGAAGAAGGAAATGGAGGGTCTTCTTCATGCTGCCTCCCATCTGTGTTGGCTGCAGGTCCTATGAACTTAGTTATGACTTGGGTCTGATTAGAGTACCTTAAAATGTCATCCCATAGGTGAGAGAAATGAGTCACTGCACTATGTGAGAGCAGTACTCCAAAGACTTCTTGATGGTTAGATCAGGTGGGAGGGTGGGGGAAATGGTTACAGCTTTCCAGAGTAGCTTTAAATAAGGTGAGATCAGATTCCTCTGGTCCCCTGATTAGCAGCTGCCTCTGCAAAACTTGAAACAGTCAGCTACTTCTAGGTTTGCCAGTCAATGGCTTTTTCTGCTCCAACATAGAGCAAAGCCTGGGGGAGTGGCCACTTAAAAGATTTCATGGTACTTGGTACCTAGTCCTGAAAGTGGAGAGATGAAGTTGTTTTATTTTGATGCTTCTTGCTCCATCTTGCTATAAGTGAACCATGTAGAAAATATGGAGGTCTACACCTTTTCTACAACTAAGCTGTGGTTCCTGGCACATCCCTTCTCAGCAGTAAGGTGCTGCCTGAATTGCCAGGCCCACTGGAGGTGGTGAATGGGTAGCAGGTGAGGCCTAGGAGGGAGTTTCTCAGGGTGGCTTGAGGATGGAGCCCAGGTAGAGCAGCTGCAGCACTGCCAGAAACCAACTGCACCTGGTTGTCTTCACTCTGTTGTGAACGGGGAGAAGGGGAGGAGGATGCCAAAGTCTTTGTACAGAACTGTGTCCCGAAGGACAGAAGTGCTGACATCACAGCTGCAGGTGGCAGTTGAGAACATAATTTGGGATCAAAAGCCTGAGGTGTCACTTCAGGGTCTGCTACTGATCTGCTGACAAAAAAACTCCATCTCCACAGGCCTCAGTTTCCTTATCTGTTACAGTGTGAGGGAGGCCTTGGGCTGATGTCATTTCCCAGGGGAGACTGCACTGAACTTCCTGCATGTGTACAGTGCTGTGTAGGAGTGGGGGTCTGTTCTCCAGGGGATTGTGCTCCAAGCAGGCACAGTCCAGGACTTAAAGCTGACCCCCTTTCTCTGCCAGGGATGAACCCAAACCATTCCATTCCCAGAGCCCTCACTTTGGAGGGTGAAGAAAACTCATCATTCACATGACTCCCTACATCATCTTAGTTGCGTCTAACCAATATCTGGCAAACTGGAGCTGGTGACACAGGAGAGGGTCTGTCTGTCCTAAGCTGGCCTCTTTTCTGGTCAAGGGTTTTTACTTGGGGAGGGTGTGGGTGGGGGGTGTTGGTGCAGGGGAGAGTGGGACACTTCAATTTATACCTCATTTTAGCTGCTGTACCTGAGTTCATTTCTCCTCTGGTAAGAAAGTGACTGTACTTAACACCAAGCAAATAGTGAAAATTAAAGCTGTTTCACTTCACTGTCACAATATCTTTCTTTTATTTTTTGGGTTTTTTTTTAAGAAATGCACACAAAAACCGTGCAGAGAGTGCGTCAGGCGTGTGTTCTGGTTTATATTACCAAAAAAATTTCATTTCAATATAAAAAAGCATTACAGTAGGGAATACAGGATAAATTAGCTCCACTATCTAATAAAAAGAACATTTACAGTTTTTTAAAATAGATTTCAAACATTATTTCACACGCAGCCCTTTTCCCAGGCATTTGTGACAGTCATTGGAGCATCAAATAGCAACCAGGAGACAGGGATGTTGAGAAAGGCTGGGGGCTTGCCCAGGCTGGTCTCTACTACTCCCTCCAAGGTGCTTGGGCCATGGTCACAGTGCTACAGCCAAGGAGATAGCAGCTCCTTCTGCTCTCTAGCCTGCCCAGAATTCTACAGCCTGCAGTGACTCCAGCTTGAGCCCCTGACCCCAAAATACTCACCAGAGCTGTTAAAAACAAATACAAAAATACAATTGCTTCTCCTGCCTACAGTTCTGAAAACTACTGTACAACAGAGGGGGCAGCCACGAAACCAAGGGACAAAACCAACAAATTTACGTGCTTTGCCACACACACAGTGGGAGTCTGCTTTCTGGGCTTGCTTGTTCATTAAATTCCTCCAAGGAAAGTTCCTTCTGCGTGTTACCAACTGCCACAGATCCTCTCAGACTTGAACATATCTTTACAGCTATCTCCAGTTCTTGTTTGGAATTGCTGCCTGGCCTTTTGAGCTGTGTTCCCAGTGGCACGTGAGCCAGCCTGCAGAGACAGTTTGAAATCACACAGCAAAGACCAGTGGAGAATCAGAAAAGGTAGAAGAGGAGAAACAGCTGTGCACAACCCAGAGTAACAGATGAAGAAGAGATCCTTTTGAAGATACAGGGACTACCATTAGGGAGAGAGGGAAAGCAACAAATCTAAAAACAGACAAAGCAATGAGTACAGATTTAGGAAAGCCAAAGTGAAACAAGCCAGCAGAGATCATACTTCAGGCATGTACATTTAGTACTTTGTGCTCTGGCTGCTTTGGTCCAGTTCCCCCCAGGTCTAACAGGTTTTTTTCCCTCATGCCACTGGTGGCAGAAAAAGGCTTTAAGGCTTTTTTTTCCCTTCAGCCACCCACCATGCACAAATGAGGATATTCGCCAGCCAGGCTCTGACCTGAGAACTCTGCATAATAAACTGAGGGGAAAGGAAGAAACTGGAGACTGGGGGAGGCAGTGCTGCTTCTTTCGATCACCTCCAGCCAAATTACCAACCCTGCTGACAGTTTTGTTCCTTCCCTGGGAATTGCTCTCCCAGAACAGTCACTGACACCAGCTCCTGAGGCAGAAGGAGAACAGATAAGCTTGCTTTCTGCTCAGCCCATTCCCAACAAGAGTGGTAGATGGAACAGATTTTTCTTATCTTAAGTGCAGCACCTGCTGTCCAGTATGAATACTGCTGGGTTTTGGCTAACAAAACTATTTTCCTTTATTAAACAGCAGACCAGAGTTTTGTGCTAAAATGCCTCATTACAAGAAGGTCCGGAGGGAAATAGTTCAGAACAGCTTTCCACAAGGTTTAATGCAACATCTGATGCTGCTCAGCAGCCCTGGC
The DNA here is from genome assembly GCA_013389985.1 of Dryoscopus gambensis. Taxonomy (NCBI): domain Eukaryota; kingdom Metazoa; phylum Chordata; class Aves; order Passeriformes; family Malaconotidae; genus Dryoscopus; species Dryoscopus gambensis. The sequence goes on from WEIT01003908.1 coordinate 274,957, forward strand.
CACGTATTTGGTTGCTGGAATATGCTGACTGCAGCATGGGGGGGCTGCAGTTCTACCTGCCCAGCCCTCTCCTGCCAATGAACAAATTGTTGTTCTTAAATGAAGCTTGGAAAAGCTCCTAATGCCTTCTTCCTGTTCCTTAGGATCTCGATTCTCCAACCTAGATACTTAGCCATGATCTTTGCCTGTTATGGCCCAGGCTTTCTGCTGCTTTCTTTCCTTACCTGTAGGCTGTGCAGTGCCACTGGGAGAGCTCAGGGGACACAGCCCTAGGGGTCTAAGGGAACAGCCAGAGGATGAACAGAAGGATGCTGCTGTTGAAAAAGCTAGGCACAGAGTTTAATGCTCTGCTCCTTCCTTACCAGAGGTTACAGCTTTCAGAGGAGCTGGTTTGAGCCTATATAAAAGTGCTCCCATAATCTGAGCCTATAAAATCTGTAAAAATTCCTAATCTAAACAAGAAACCACAGCCCCTTCTGTCATTCCATGGGTAAAATGAGTTTGGAGTCGGGGAATAAGTGACCAGATGAACAATTAAGGCAACAGGGATCGATGATTGCAGGTGAGAGAAACCGGTCACCTGTCCAAATCACCACAGGAGCACTTTGCCTGCACACTGGGTGCTCTTGGAGCCTGCTTTTGGAGCTCCAGCTTAATCTCTGACCAAGGTCCAGTCCCAGGCATCTTTCTCAAGTTCAATTCCAAATGACTGAGCGGATGACATGTTAGTTAAATACCAAACTATCTCAAGGGAGGAAACACTATCAACTAAAACAATTCTGACTTGATGATTACTTTCATCATGAGCCCATGGGAGAATCTCAGGGGAAATTCTCTGACCAGAAATGATTCCACCAGACTGGTCCAGGAAAACAGCATGGGAGTGGCTGACAAACTTCAGCCTCTTCAATCCAGCACCATGTCTGGACCTCCCCTTAGGGCTGGAAAAGCATGCAGGAACCACTGCAAATGTTTATGCGAACAGAGCACCACAAACCATTTTTTTGCAAGTATCAGAGGAAAGGCAAAGGCTGACGAGATTTAAACATTATATCCTCCCCTTCTCAGGAAGGCAGCAGTATCAATGATGCTTGACCAGAGCCATTATTTTTCCCAGGAGATGGGAACACAGCAGGGAACCATTTGGTCTCTTTCACAACAATGAACAATAAATTTTAGTAAAAACAAGAAGGTAGGCACCAAACTCTTGACCCTCAGCCAGCCTTAGCTGAGTCCCATTGCTAAGTTAGATCATACTGCCCCTGCTTGGAGTTCCAGAGAAAAGCCAGCCTCACTGCAGTGCTTGACTTCTCTGACAAGCTTCACATGACAGGGGCAAAGCTTCCACTGAAGAATGTGTGTTTTCATCCTGTGGCTGGAAATTAAAGCCAGAATCACGCAAACGTTGACTACACCTGCTTAGACAAGCCACCACTGCTTGTTTCAAACCCACCTGGACAGTCAAGGCCAACCTGTCGCCTTATCCAGCCCCTGCATGTCTGTTCTTGAGTCCTTTGTTGTCTAAAGCATGATAAAGTGGTGAATGGTAGGCTCAGCCTCCCGCACCCCCACCAGCTCCGTCCATCTCTAGTGCAATCGGCTGCGCTGGCTCCTGCTCCACGGCTGCTGCGGGTGGCTCTGGGCAAGGGTCCGGTGTACAGTGTAGTGCACATCACCTCAAAGTTCCAGCCCCTGAAGTACAATCCTTTTGGTCATTCATATATTACAACCCTCTTTTTTTTTTCTTTTCATTTTTTCTCCCTGTCCCATTTTGTTAAAAAAAATAAAGGTTTTTGGGTGTTTTCAGGTTTTGTTTCTTCAGATTTTCCTTCTTCTGAGAATGTGGGGAGCATGGTGGTTCATGGGCCACTTCTTACTGGATCCCTCGAAAGAGACACATAGCAAAGATCATGGCAAACAGCTGGGAAGAGGAGGCGGGAAGAAGAGGGCAAAAACAAAACAGAGAACCATAAACATCAGCTGCATCTTCCAGAAGATTGGCAAAGCCCTCCCTGGCCCTGGGACGACCTCCATTGCTCCCTCCTGCCCAGCACTCAGTGATGCAGAGAGGGGGACCCCTACCACCCGGGGGGGCTGTGGCAAAACTCTTTCCCCTGCCCCTCCCTCCCCCCCAAACTGTTAGCAGCTCCAGCAGCAGCCTGGCTTCCTTCCCAAACTGCCCTTGGTGTCACAGGGGTGCAGGATCCACAGTCCCTGCTCTGCACATCATTGCTACTGCCTGGGATGGGCGCAGCACAGCCTTTGCGGGATGCTGCTGGGCCTCCCTGCCCAGACCTCTCTCCTGTGCACAAGGTGGGGGACTTTAAAAGTACCCAGCCTTTTCCCTGCAATGCCACAGGAACATCATTTCTGGGCTAAAACCGTGTCTGGTGGATGGATGTTCCTCGGAGACATCACCAAAGAAGTGGGTACTAGCGCAGGACAATGAAGGTGCTCTGCAGCCCATACAGTTTCAGGCTCTAAACAGAAGGTTTAAAGCACAGGCAGGGTTTGAACACGTTAACCGAGAGACACATCAGTCAGCTTGCCGGGGCACTGCGGCAGCGGGAGCAGTGACCGTGCAGGTCCCCGTGGCCAGCCTGGGTCCCCAGAGCCCCCGTGGCCAGCATGGCCGGGCACGAGCTCTGTGCAGGCCCAGCACGAGGTGGCACTGCAGGCGTGTGGCATCGGGTGTTTCCCTGCCTTTTGTGCCAAAGGATCGAGGACCCTCTTTCCAGGCAATTAAAACCACAAGCTGGTAGCCTGCTCCCACTTTGCCAGAGCAGCTTCCCCTGACGAGGGGGAGCCCTGCCTGTTTGCCTCGCTGCTGGACGTGTTACTGACACTGCTTTTGTTCCAGTCAGCCAACAGTAAGTACCTCGATAGCCAGCACTCCGATGGCCAGGGCTCCTGCCAGGTACACGTACGTCTCAAAGGAGTTCAGGATCACGGTGTAGCAGCCCTAGCAGAGACAAAACCTGGTGAGACACACGCGAGCGGCACCTTGTGTTGTTCTCACCGCAGAGCCCTCACCAGGACGAGAGGTGCTCCCAGACCCTGGCACCACAAGCACGGCTCCCTCGCACCACCTCACCCAGCCCCAGGACGAGAGGTGCTCTCAGATCCTGGCACCACAAGCACGGCTCCCTCGCACCACCTCACCCAGCCCCACAGCACAGGAGGCAGAGATCCACGGGACAGCGCTGGGGAGGGGAGGGTTTTGCTGTAGCGTGGTGGGAGGGGTTCACAGCCCTCACTGACCGTGGGGGACTGTGAGTTCTTGCAGGGCAGAGAGGAGCAGCACAGAGAGGAACGCCATCTGCAAAGGGCACAGACTAAGCACACAGGGAAGGACACTCACTGCAGGTGACAGACATCCCAGGCTGCTAAAGAAGAGGATGATTTATTTAAAGCCAAGGCAGGAGATTCTTGATTCATCTCTCACAGCCAGCAGCTCTTTAGCAGCCCAGGACGTTTTCTCTGTGCTTTGCCCCAAAAGACACTGGCTGAACACCTGCTGATCTCGCTATTGAAGAAGAATTTCATTAAGAACTCAGGGCCATGCACTATGGCAATTATTCCACTTATGAAGCATAGCCACCATCCTTAATTAAATTTATTCTTGCTAATACAATTAACAGCAGATAGATCTTCCTGCAAAGGTTTCATGATGTTTCTGGAAATCACCAGCTTATCCTGGCCTCAGTTCTCCCAGCCTAAAATTTCAACCCACTGGGAAATTTCTGCAAACAGGTGACACATAAAGAGAAAAGTAGATTGGAGTTTGTCCAATATGAAAAGTAGCTTCCTCTCCACTGAGAATATGCTTCACACATACATTTTAATCCTATCCATACTGCTAGGATCTTTCGATCACCTGGTTTTTTTCCTTCACCCTTAATGAAAGCGTTGGAACTGCAAAGACAGCACAAATAGTTATGTACCTGTGTCCATGCCAGACCCTGCTCACTGCAAGTAAGGCACAACCTGGTGGAGAGTGAGAGAGGGCATGGAGAGGATCCACTCAGGAGGCCAACCCAGGGGACCCAGACTGCTGGGGCAGTAACTGAGCTGATAAAACCATGCTTTTGTCAACATGAGACCGCTCAGCATCAGCTCTCTTCCAGCCATGTTTCAGCCAAATTTTCAGAGGAAAGCGTCCAGCCCACCAACAAATGTCTGTGCGCTTGCCAGACCTCCAACCTTAACCCAGCCTCCAGCATGCTCTGCTCAGCTGGCTACAGATAGGGGTGAGCACAAGTGTGGTCAGCACTGTGCTGCCAGCATGGTGTCCCAAGAGCTTGACTTTGCTCCAGCAATGCCTCAATTCAGCTCTCAGTTGCTTGGGATTGTCTCTCATACTTTACAGAAGTGCACCACTCTGTGCTTGATGACACTCGCTGTGCACACAGCTTCTCCCACCAACACTCTGTGGTGACATGGGCTTGCAGGAAACCTTCCCTTACAACATGGAAGTTGTAAGCCTCAGCATCACTACGCGGGGAAAACTTTAACCCTCTTTCTCAAAATGCATTTCTTTTTCCCTCCGTGCTGTCTGTCGTCTCTCTCCTCCCCATCTATTCCCAGCAATCAGACCTGGCAGAAGCAGCACGGTGCTCTCTGCTACGATCTCTCACTCAGAGTGCCTTTGCCAACCATTTCCAGCTGCCAATCAAGGAACAGTTCACATGCTGCTTCCAAACGTCTTTCCTCTTTCTTACTCTGCTCTTAAGTGGTCAAAATAGGACCACTGCCTAGTCAGGATGGAGAAGGAAACTTGTACATATGGTCTGTACAGAGCTCAGTTGGTTTAACTAATGCTGTGGTGAACACAGTCAGGAACTTTGCTGGAAAGTTTCTTAAACATCACATCTTGGTGACATTAGAAGGAATCTTGACCCAGTGTCAGTGGGATGAACTGTCTCGTCCCAGTCCAGTATTGCAAAAAATTGCCAAGTCGAGAAGGCTGGCAAAAGAATCACAGAATAGAACTACAGAATGGTTTGGGTTGGGCAGGACCTTAAAGATCACCTACTTCCAACCCCTCTGCTACAGTCAGGAACACCTCTCACTAGACCAGGATGCTCAAAGCCCCATCCAACCTGGCCATGAACATTTCTAGTGATCAGGCATCCACAGCTTCTCTGGACAACCTTTTTCAGCCTCTCACCACGCTCACAGTCAATAATTTCTTCTGTAATACCTGGACTAAAACTACACTTTTTCAGTTTAGGGCCATTCCTCCTTGTCCTATCACTACATGTCCTTATAAAAAGTCCCTCTCCAGCTTTCTTGTAGGGTCCCTGTAGGTACTAGAAGATAGCTATAAGAAATACCCTTTTTCTAATGTAAAGATAAGAGAAGCAGAGAAATGCAGCTTTCCAATACTCCTCTTCCTTAGGAAACAGGTTTCTTTAGGAAATGGTTTTCTGTGGCTGTTTAACCCTTGATGTTTTGATTGTATATATTGATTAGGAGTCTTTTTGAACTAAATTGGGACCACTCCTGCAGCCAGTAAGAGTCAACTCCATCCCATCCTACCTGACCTGTGCTGGCTTGCTAATTAACTTCTCAGAGGTAGTTCTAACCTTCAGAAACACAACAGAACTTGATCTAAATTTCCACCTTACCTCTCAATCCCTTAGGAAAATCTTTGTATTTCTGATGATATAGCACAACATGGACTTAGCAGTGTATGCAATGAAAGGAGATTTTCAAAATCAGCCATATGCTGTCACTTCAAAAGCTGTCAGCAGGAGTGTAGCTAGGATGTGAGGTACAGTCAGGGCCTGCCACATTCACTAGCTACCCATGGCCACTGCAGCCATCTCTCTGCCCACTGTGAAGCTCCTTTTCCTAGTGTTCGGCCTCCCTTACCTGCCGGTTCTGAAACCTCTCGATGCCTGATAGACAAGCTTCCCTGTTGACAAACATCCCTTCCCGGCTCTGGAGCTCTCGCTGGCAACAAGCCTCCGGTGTCGCCTTTTCCAAAGAGGAGTATGGAAGATTAGGGATAGCTTCAAAATCTTCTGGTCCGTTCACTCCACAGCAGGCAAACTAGGGAAAGGCACAGAGAAGAAAGGAAGACAGAACTGACACCTTTCCCTGAAAGCAGACATGAGAAATCTATCTAAGACCTATTCTCGTAGGGATCAAAGCTTTAGTCAAAGCAGGGACAAAACAACCATTGTTTCCAAAGAAGTGGGTTATGCATGTACCTTGGAGCTTCTGTTTCACTGAAGTCTTTTTTATGAAGTCCCACTGTTTCTATGTCATACTGTAGATTCTAAGGTACTACTGGGAATATTGCTGCAAACTAAACAGGGCTTTGGGGCATATCCCAAATGACTTGCTTGAGATGACCCAGCATTACAATCCAGGCTCCCAACCACCCCTTCTCCCCATAGCTAGTGGCCAGGATTGTTGCTGCTCAAAGGCACTTCTGGGTGATTCGAGAAAGGTCTCTATTTAGGATTCAGGTCAGATGCTTTTTAAGCATTCAAGTCATACTCTGACTCTGTCTCCTTTCAGTCAGCAAAAGGAAATGTCTATTAAAGTCCTGAATCAGCACGAAGGGCAGCAATCATCCTCTCCTTTTAAGATTAAAATTGACTTTTCATCTGCAGAGGCTACCGTCCTGCTTTTCACTCCTGAAGGGACACGCCGTGGGAGGTACAGAGCACTAACACGTGTACACACACACACACACACACAGAGACTGAACTTCTTGTGGTAGGTAGTAACAACTGCAGTTCCAGTGACAGTCAACCTGTAACCTGCCCAATTAGGGGTGAAATAACAAAGTCAATTTTGATGGCTAATATTTCTAGAGTGAAAATATAGCATTAGGCACACTCCTGCCTAAGCCACTGTTAACAACAAAACATTAGTTAATGCCAGCTTTTGGCTGCTGTTGGCTGGGAGTAATTCTGAAGCAGACTGCAAGGTGAAAGGCCCAGAGCAAATGCAGTGATACCCAGTTGTGGACACCTCCACTGCTCTCTGTGCCTGACATTTGAAAACTGAGGGTATCCATTTAGGTCCAATGCCTCAGGTTTTGGCAAATCAGGTGACCCTGATGAAGTCACTAAGAGTGTCTCTCTCAGGACTGGTGGCAGCTTCATTTGAGAAAGACTGACTGGCAGCCGAAGTCTCACCTCCCTTCAACCACAAGCCCTGGTGCTAGGCTAGACACGACAAGATGGTTTAAACAGGCTGGCCCTGGGAGAGCTGAGGGTGTGGTCTGAGCAACGTGTTGGTGGCCACTGAGTATGGGCAGAATGGGACTGGCACTGTCTGACTTACTGTGATCATAACAGAGTTCCAGGTGGAAGAGAAGACATCCGTGTCGTTGTTCCTCTGGTAATGCTTCTTCAGCTCCTTGGTGAAAAACTCTCTGGTCAGCTGAAATGCACAGACAGGTGGAAATGTAAAGGCTATTGCCAACACCTTTCCCAAACATTTCCCAAAGCTCCCCTCTGTGAATGCTGGGGGTTCTTCGTTTTTTTGCAAACCTCAGAGGAGAAACATGTGAAAAGGCATTGGCTGAGCCATATCTATGTACAGGGTGAAGGGTACCTGTTGAATAAAACTGTCACTCATTAGAACCAGGGACTGAATTATATGTATACTTCTAAGATAATTAAGATAATGTTTACACTTAAATGTTGGTTGGTTTTAGTTTTTGGGGTTTTTTTTTAATTTTAATTTTCAGCACTATTTGAAAGTATTTCATAAATTGAAACAGGCCTCAACCAGATTTTAGAAAGATCCTCAAATCCACACCCAAACTGTATTTTCACTTGCTGTGCTTCATGAGGTTCCCAAGCAAAGCATGATTTTCCACTCCACTTTTCATTCAAACCAGTTAACTTTCTACTAACAACAGGGGAGCTGCTCTGAATTTCCTTCAGTGTGTGAGAAAGCAGAATGAAGCCCTAACATGAAACTTTCTAAAAAAGAAAAAGAAGTAAAAATCATATAACAAACAGGATTAGTCAAGTCAGCTTATGAATCAGAAAAAACCACCATTTTCTTGACAATGCTTTTGATTATCTAAATTAACCTGCGTACATGAAGCAAAACAATCCTCTTTATATTTGTGCTTAGATAATTTAAACATTTTTCCAAAGGTCAACAATATAAATTATTGGAATTACATTTATCCCTGTTTATATTTACAGTAAAACAGCAAAAATGCACAAACAATTTGTCTCAGAGTCTTCTTGAGAAGTTAGACGCCTTGAAATTACATTTACTTAGGCTGACTCTCTGGAGTAATAGTAAACATACAATCCTAATAATCTTGTTAAACTGAATATCCCAGTTCAATCTTGCTGCCTTTCTGTCACTTCAGGACAAAAACTTCAAGAAATCATCTTTTCATGTTCCCAATAGGTCTTGACTTGTGTGGTTCCTTCTCCAAAATACCTTGTGATTTGTGATCCACACAGGCAAAATCTTCTGCCGCTGTAAAAGCCACAGCGAAGGGGGCTGGACTTGGCTGGCTACAGCACTGCTGTGATGTTGCATATTTGCAGGATCAGGAATTAAGCTGCCTGAAAAATACCCTTTTTATTCTCCCCTGTTGTTCATGCAGCACTGCTGACGCAGGAACAGAGACTGCTACAAGCTGCTTTCAGGTTCTTGATATGCAACGTGAAATATCGCACATACACATACATATGTATGAGCTCTATGGGTGGGCACAAAAGCACAAGCACGAAACTGTTTGTTTCGTTTGTGACTGTACCACAAAATTTAAGGACAAAAAAGAAAAAAATGCTGTGGTGACTTTTAAAAAGACCCTGAATACCACATAATATTGGCTTCTCTTTTACAAACACAAACAAAGGCCAAATGTAATTACTTCATCAGTAACGGGTAAAACTTTGTCACAAATACTTGAATCACACAGCTAGCTCAATCTCACCACCTTTAATTAGTTACGCTGTTAAATTCCTAAATTACTTTTTTTGGACAGATATTCACTCACTTTTTTTGCCTTTGAATATTAAAATACCGGAAGACATGGCATTCTTCCTTTGGGAATTTGGTGCATTGAGGGAAGGTGAGGTTAGAAGATGCTAAAATATGTCCTCAGTGTTCTCCTTTCCTTCCCTTTCTCTGCGTACTTTACCCATGCAGCATCCAACCCTGCAGACAGCAGCACATTTTTTTGATGCTTGTCTGTTCCTGAAGCACAGACTTTGAAACTGATATTACTGTTGGTAATAATCCCTGCCGGCTGCCTTTGTTGAGGTCTAAAACAAAAGACTAATTTAAATATGAAGTGAAACCTTTATTTTGACAGCAGCAATCCCAGAGGAAATTGTTCAGAGTTTGTGTGTGATTTTTACAACACTTGGCCTAAAACAAAGCCTAGTGCTGGAAGGGTACATTTGCCAGGAAAATAACTGATTCCATTTTGTTGGTCTTAAACTGCTTATCCTGAGCATCTCAAGTTCAGAAAAATGGGGCCAAAAAAAAGAATTTCTTCTTTTAAGAAATTGCTGACAAAGGAGGATGAAATAAGACAGTCCTACTGCCATTCCCATGGCCCTCCTCTAGCTGAAACAAGTACCGGCCCTGATGAGGTCTGTGCACATAGGATTTTTATGGCAAGAACAATTAGGAAGGGAGCAAAGGACCTACTGATAAAACTAGAGCTTCACACACACGTTGACAACACAGTTGTGGCAGCCACAGCCATGAACAATAAGGAGCTGCTCAGCTGTGTTTTGGGCGGGGCGCCTCCAGTGCAGCAACATGCATGCATACATTTACATGTCAGTGAATGAAGTGAGACTGTTTTGTCACACTGGTTCAAAAAATAGCTTTGCTGGGATTAGTGCAGCCAGATAAAAGGGGTTTAGAAAAAGGAGGGCATTTCTGCACAGCACAGGCATGCTGGCACTGCCCAGGAAGGTCACAGCCTTCTCATGCGGCGGTGTGCTCAAGGATACTGAATGCTGTGCAAGAAGCTGCCTTCATGGTGCCTGCTAGGAAAGCAGGACACACTCCTACCCACCTACATTGGCCTGGAGCACTCTGATGTGTCTGGCACAGTACAGGGCATGGAGGTGCAGTCACCAGTGCTGCACTTCCACTCCTGCAGTGCCTTCCACCTGAGAGATCTCTATCTGCTCAGCTGAGGAAGGTTCATGTTCTTTTGCCTTATGTCTGAGGAAATAGAGGCACCAGCATCCAATGTGACTTGCCTATTAAGTATTAGAACTGGGGCTAAAATCGAAACATCCTGACTCCATCCAAAGCCCTGCCACTGGACTTTTCTTTTCCTACCATCTTGCTTTCTTGCTTGCTAAGATAGTTCACTAAGAATCCCACTCCACTAAATCTGAGTGGGATTTTCCCACTCAGACCTCTGAATGGTGTATAAAGAGAAATCCCTATTGCTCTTTCACAGCCTCTCTCTAGTGTTCATAAAGTCATAATTTTATGGGGGAACTTCTAGATGAAAAAGGGTTCTCTACCCCCAAAACCTCCTTTTCTAAGGAAGAGAAACTCTGATAATCCCATCGCTGATTAACAGCACCCTTCCTCCTCAGAGACTGCTTTAAAATAGCTCTTTGGAAGTGCAGCTGGACTTGCAGGTCACAGTAGCTCACCTTCGTGAGCACCACCTTCACTGAACCCACCACCTTGCTCTGCTTCACTGACTCTTCCTCTCATGTCAAATCTCAGCAGAAAACATCTCCTTTCTCCCTTATTTTTGTCTCTTGATTTCTCTCACTCCCTTAGCTGTTAATAATTAAACCCCATTGAGTGTTTGAGAGCTGGTTTGGATGTAAAACTATACAAGAGAAGGCTGCACTGAACATTATCTGTAAAGCAAACAGATAAAGGGTATCTTTTGTCTCATTTTACACACCCAGAAAGGCCACAGCCACATGGACTGGTGCAGCGACCGTCACAGAATCCCGCTTGGTATGCTTCAAAGAAACTTAGATTGGCTAAATGTGCATTTGCCACCCCATGCCTTGAAAGTAATTTGTTTCGCAAGGAAGAGAAAAGCACGTGTTCTTGACCTTTAATAGCTACTGTGAAGAATTCTTCCCAATGTGGGATCAATGAAAGACCACTTCTGTGCCCATGGATACCCTGTCCAGCCATCCAGCTCACGCTAACCCAAAGGTGACAGCAAAACTGACCACAAGTAGTTTCCAAGCCAGACGAGCTACCACCACAATATACAGCAACACCAAAACCAGGGCTATTTTTTCAGAAGAAACCTGAGGAGAGAACAAACCACAAGAACTCGCAGATCGAGTTTGACTTCTGCATAGAGCCATCTCCAGCTATGCTGGGATCTGACGTTCTTCATTCCTTCCCATTTAAGCCCTTCTTGTCAGTCATTCTGACAGAGTGGGAAGCTGGTGATACAAACAAGGAGACAAGCTCAAGAAAGATAGAAGTTTGTTCTCCTTCAAGTTTTATCTCACAAAACACTGCCAGATGCCACAGAAGTCTAGAATAACCACTGCGACCTTATCTTGCAAGGACAAAAGACCACCAGCTCATAAATGGAAAAAAAATCCTCTAACTACCTCCCCCCAAGCCCATCCTACTATACAAACACCACAGTCTTGCTGTGAGCTTCCTAAGTGTTGATTATTTTCTATCAAAAGCTTTTTAAAATGAATAAAATTAAAAGTATATCCTGGTTTAAGAAAATCATCATTATACATGGCCCTTCTTTGCTCATGCCACATTTCTCTCGTGTTCAGTACAGCAAATGTGCAGTATGTTCTGTTGCTACTGCCAGAGGCAAAATAAGCAAAATAAATACTAACAGTCACTAGTGACCACCTCTACCAGCCAGTGTTTTTTCACAGCCATCACTCAGAGAAGGATGGACCTACTTCAGTCAGGCTCTCCTTTGCACATGTGTGAACATGCAAAAAAATGCACAGACCTTTGCTGTTTAGAGAAAGAAATGAGACTGTGGTTATTACTACTGCAGTAAAAGTTTACTACTAGCACAGGGGAGGGATGATGGCCATATAACAATATTCACTGCAGAAGAATAGGGAAAGGCTACATCATTTGAAGCTTTGGAGAGAAGGACAAAACTAAGCGGGGCAATAAGTGGGCAGACAGTTGCTTAGGGCAGGTCAGGGGGGTATCTTACAAGCAGCATTGGTAGGAGTCTGGTGAGCAGCAGAACATGGAAGTTCAAGAATGAATATGATTAGAAGATTCATAAGAGATTTTTTGCACTGCAGAGCAAGCATTGGCTCTGTTCAGAAAACAGGAGTTTTCAACTATTAATATTAAACACATGTTATATTGAAAAAGGAAAATAGTTGCTTTTAATCATCATGTGACTTTATTACAAAACTTCTCTCTGATGGAATGTGCAGCTGGTTTGGCTGCAAGAGAGTCAGGAAAACTTTAGAAGACTCTAAAAACTTCGGGAATAAGTAGTGCCCCCTTGTGTCCCCATAAACTATCCATCCTGCACTGGCCAGGTTAGCTAGCATTCCCTGACGTGCTGGCAGTTCTGCAGGCTGAGGGCAGTAACAAAGGAGGTTTGCTGATATTTGAAACTGTCACTCTACAGACAAATCAGCCACCCTGCTCCAGCTGTGTATAATCCCACTGGGGTCCAGAGTTTGCCCACCATCGGATACTTACATTTTCTCTGAATATAAAAGCCAGGATTGCAGCTGAAAGCTCCGCCAGGAAGATTAACAAAATAAACATGAAGAACTGGAAGAGAGAAGATAAAAAACACAGACATAGCATTAAATGTGTGCAGTAGGTAGTAGGAATACAGGGTTTTGTTAATCACAAAAGAGATGGAAAAAATAACCAAGAAAACTTTTTTTCCCCTGAAAATTAAAAAACCCCATGAGACAGTGGCTTGGAGCACACACATTCCATCTCTGACCTCATGACAGGACATGGGAGCTTGTGATACTTTTGCCTGGTTCTAAAGGGTAAAAGCGAGTAAGGTTACAGAACCCATAGTATCCCCTGATAAATCTGCACCAGGGTAAAACAGTTAAGCCTACTTTGATGGAAAAGTTATATAATTGTGGACGTGCTCACACAGGGTTAAACTGTCCAGACACAAGTACAGGTATCACATGCAAATGCACACACCCCCTACTGCAATACAAACAACACAATTTTACTGTAATATAATCACAGCTTATTTTGTGTGGAAGGAGGTAGTAGGATATACACTCAAATATTTATACCTGTGACCAAAATGGACTGTTTTCATTTCAGGACAAAATTAGCCTTGGTTAATATCTGCCTCCACACAATGGGGTTGCACTAAGTTAAGTATTAACAACACAGGACCTCTACACAAAGCTAAAAGCACACCATAATAATTTAATTTGATTATGCAAGTATCATCCTTGTCTTGTATGATATCCAAAGTTGCATATTTACATCCTTAAGATAAGGGCACGCTGCAGACTTGACAGAAAGCACAGCCTGCAGATTAAGTGACAGTAAAAGGGAAACAGTCATCCAGGCTGAAGTTAAACCCTCACACTTATGTCATCATAATTTTAGGAAAAGGGAAGGAAAGCAAAACAGAGAGGCACGTGGCTGTTCAATCTAAGCTGGAATTGTGTTGCATCCTGTTGCCTTTGCAACCTTCTTCTGCTTCGATCTAAAAGTTTGGTTTCCAGTCTTACTAAAGGCACCTTGTTTCAGTGACATTACCAAGCCTGAGTGATCCACTCAGTGGCACTCAGTGTGCCTTCACCCCCTCACCCCACAGAAGTAAATCAGATGCACTCAAGAGGTCTCATCCCCCAAGACTGACATCCTGCTGTGAGAGTGCTGTTCCTGGGACCTTGTGTAGCCAGAGCACTCAGGTACTCGGGAGCGTGTCCAGTACAGGATGAGTGATGGGACTCCTGTGGGCTCCCATTTCAGATTCCGCCTGTTCTTGTGACCAGTGCTCAGTTACACTGATGCCTCATGCTAATTTGATGCTGCTTCAGTCCATATGAAACAGTAAAAAGAGCAGGCAGGGATGTGCCCTTTAACATCCTTAAAACAATGAATTCTGGTGATAAGGAACCACCTCCGTAGGAACGGAGGAGAAAGTGGCTACATGGACACTCTCTCCCAAAGTGGCATTTATTTCCAGTCTTGTAGACAAAATAGTGGGCTTGAGAAACCATAAGTCTGAAATATGGGGACATTTTTTAGGTTCTTATCTCCATAAAGAGAAATTACCATTTCTAAAATCCAACCCAAGAATTAGACTCTGAGATGATTTTACAGAACTGAGTAAATGTTAAAACATTAATCCCAATTTTGGCATTGTGTGAGAAAGGCAAAAGTGAACGGAGAACTGTGTAAGACCACATCATGTGGAAGGTAATAAATTTGGTACGGTACCAACGAAGGTAGATGAAACAATAAGTAACAATTAACACAAGAGAAGTCTGGATGGGTTTGGGTTCTTTTTGTGTGTGCGAGAAGTTTATAGAAGGTCTTTCTGAAACAGAAAACAGGCAGACAGGGCCAGAAGTACTATTGTGATCCCCAAGCAATGATTTATAAACAGCATCTGAAAGGCTGTGCATTGTGCACTTCAATAATGGAGAGAGAATTCAAACTACCTACTTGGAATGGGCAAAATGTTGTTTTGTTGTCAATTATCAGAGCTGTAAGTGATTTTTCCCCACTGGAAAAGCACATGCACCACCCTATCACATTTGTCTTCCTGCTTCTGCAGTGGAAACAAAGGACAAGGAGCCTGGGCTCAAATGACAAAACAAGAAAAGTCAGATGAGCAGGGATTTTTGTTTCTAAGAGCATGCTGTTGCTTGATTTTGCTGAACTAGTTAACTCTCTAATTTATTCTTACTGCTGGAGTTTTCTGTGTGGCTTCTTTTTTTTCTGCTCTGAGACTGTTTTAATTTCACCACAGGAGGGCAAAGAACAAGTGATGAGAATGAGCAACGCTTTGCAAATTCACATCATCATCCATCAAGGGATCTCAGCATAGTCACTGAGGTCTAAGGTGGTGATCAAGTGATTAATCCCATCACCCTACTAATTGCATTTCATTTACTGATTACTGGGAGACGCATGTTCAGCCGAGCTTCAGCACAGGTCTGTGCAGAAGTGGAAGCAGTTGTTCCCAGATTATCCATGATAAGCTTCATTATCATTCCCAAACTGATTTACACTTACATTGTGTGCTCTGCATTACAGATTTGCAGGTTACAGTAGAAAAAAACCCACAAGCAGCCATTAGGGTTGATGAGAAAAAGATGGATCATCAGTGTTTCAGAATTTGCTCCCGTTCTGCATTTGAAGGAGAGACAAAATCTGCTTAACTGTGTTTTCCTTCCAAAAATTAAATTGATTACTGATATGTGAGAGCACAAAGGAGCATTAACCAGCTGGTTAATGCATGGGACACAGTAACTTCACACTCAAATTCAAGCTTGATACCTGACATTTGAACACAGATACTCCCCACTTTCAAGGTGAACATCCTGAGAAATGGGATCTCTCATATTGGTCAAAAATCTTGCCTCAGCTCCAGGTGATAGTTACAGGAGTTTTCACAGAAGTGGTTTATCAGAAGTTTCCACAAATTAATGCTTTACGTTTCTTTTTCATAACTCATCCAGTGTTCCAGTTTCAGAACTGCTGTTCCAAAAAGAGCAGCAAACACCTTTAACTCAAAGGACGTGCATTTTCATGCTGAGAAGTTTGAGGGGCTACTACATCCATTTAACAGGAGTGCAAAACAGGATGTCTGCATTTTAAAGTGAGCCAAATGAAGCTAACGTGGGCTGTTCTTCGAACAAAGCTGAATTCAGTCCCTTGGTGCAACATTGTATGTTCAACAGTACTTTGGATTCTCATTTTTATGGTGTTGTTTCGCAGTCAGAGGACCTTCAGGTCAGTCAATGTCTGATTTGCAGGCCACTGTTTGTTCCTTTTTCTTGTGAGCCAGGTCCAAATGCCAGGAAACCTAGAAATACTTCACAGCCTTGTGCTTAGTGCAACATGTTAGATTCCATAGTGATTTTTTACCAAAAGACAAGCAGCTGAATGAAAAAGAAAAGTCCTTTCAAACACTGAAACCAGAACCTAGAGAACACGCATCTGTCTTGTCTCTTCTATCTTCTGTTTACATTTGGACTAAAAGCTTCAGGCATACATTATGCATCACTGTGAAATCTCACTCAAGCAGCTCTCTGGCTCATCAATTCTTTAACAACTTTGTAAGTGGACTTGATTTGATCCAGCAACTTCTCCCCAGGTACCACTCCCACAAAGACTTACACTCTCTGTTTTGCAAGTGTTCCCAGTCTCTGGCATACAGTCATGCCTCTTTTGCCTATTCAATGTCTAAAACTTACTCCTGTCAGACTTTGTGTTTCTCAGATGTTTTAAGATCAGCTGATTTTAACATCAGCTGGTGTGGCCCCAAAAAAGAAGTTAGCAACATATTTCTTCTCCCTTGGTATCAGCACAGGTCCTCATCCAAGTGCTTCACACTGCTGAACATGAGATGGCTGGCTGTTTAGCAGAGCTGCTGTTGATACCAAAAGCCCTTGAAGACCTGACTGATCAAAACGGATAAATAATTCCTTATCCAGTAATTACTTTTAGAGTTTCTCTTAGTCTAGGGCATTACTTCCAGCCCATATTTTTCTCACATTTCATTCAAAATAAAATAATAATAAAGGTAAATAAATAAAGCAGCAAGGCTCACAACTATCTCTAGGAGGAGGAAAAGTAATAACCACCAAATTGAGTGTGCTGGAGTATAACTAAAACACATGGATAAACATTCAAACCTGTACCTGATGTTAAATCAGGAAAGAACATGGCCCAGGGCTCCCTTTCTGCAGCCAGGTCACCAGTCTATATGCAGCAGACATGGTCCAGACTAAAAATATTACTCTCCCATTCACTTACAACATTTCTCATCAAACTTAACTTTTAGTTTCTTAATCTGACAGGGACAGGCTTTGAAGTAACCTCAGGCTCATTGGGCCTGATTCTTTCCATTTTATTAGGTTCCTCTGGGCAGATCTCCACAGACTTCACAGGTGACACATTTGTTCTTCTGATTTACTTCTGGGATGAATCACTAGGAATCAAACGCACAGCGGCTTCCCCTAAAGGGCTCTCATTTGCAGGCTATGACCTCAAGGCATATGGGAGCCAAGGGCTAGAGAGAATTTATCTCAGTGAAGCCACACTCATCTCTAGGAAAAGATGGGTTTGCACTCAAGAAAGAAGACTTTCCTGTCCTGCTTAGAGACAAGCCTTTTTGAACCATGAAGCAGCTGTGCAGGACACAATCCTAACAAAATACAGTAAGATCAAGATTTTAAAAAAAGAAAAAAAAAAAAAAAAAATCAAAAACGACAACAATCCCAAAGTGCCACCAGACCCATTGGGAGAAACAAAAGGTCATATTTCAGAAAAGAAAAGAAAAGAAAAGAAAAGAAAAGAAAAGAAAAGAAAAGAAAAGAAAAGAAAAAAGAAAAGAAAAGAAAAGAAAAGAAAAAAGAAAAGAAAAGAAAAGAAAAGAAAAGAAAAGAAAAGAAAAGAAAAGAAAAGAAAAGAAAAGAAAAGAAAAGAAAAAACTAATGGTCTTTGTCTTTCAATACAAAACTGGCAATGCCTTCCGGTAGGAGATAATGACCAGAAATCCCACAGTATCAGAACTTGGGAGGGGGCAAGGGCAAAAGTGACTTACTTTAGCTCTTTGTAATTATTGATGACCACTGTGGGCTGAAATTTAATCTTGTCATTCAGGGGAAAATTTGTCCAAAGGTGACAAATCTGGTTCATTTTAGGAGCAGAGCAGGCGGTATCAGGAAGTGACCAGCTATTGCCAGTAGTAATGACTGCAGTGATGCAGTTCTGAGCTGGGCATTTCTGCTGGCATGGGGGGCTCCCTTGCGCAGGGGCTGTGCTCCAGTGTTCCCTCTGCTTTGTTGTGAACCCCTGAGGAATGAATCTACAAGTGGAACAGTGGGTTTTGAGTAGCCAAGAAAGGACTGATTTTGGTCACTTTATAAATGTAGAAAAAGCCCAAACAACCAAATGGGGTCAATTAGAATGAAAGCTTAAAGAGGTCAAAATACACTCCCAGACTGGGCTCAAATCTATACAGGTGAAAAAGCAAATTATCTGTATTTCTAGTGGTGTGCCTACTTATTATCTAAAGGAATAATGGCTACAACAACAGACAGCGATTTCTGCCCTTATCACAGCACCAGCTATCCAGTCACCCCTAGTCTTGGGAAGCACCAGGAGGCCAACAGAAATTGCAAGGACACTTACAAAGAGCAGGAGGCATTTGTTCTCACGGATGGCACCACAGCAGCCGAGGAAGCCCAGCAGGAAGAGCATTGCTCCCATGGCCAGCATGATGTACGCTCCCGTGAAGAGCAGGGGGTTGGCAGCCACTATCTCTCGAAAACCTGTGGGATCCACAATGACCCAGATTCCCAGTCCTAGCAGGCATGCTCCTCCCAGCTGTCACAGCACAAGGAAAGGAGAGAGAGGGAGATAAGTCAACATAAAACAACTGCTGCAGAAAAATGGGATTCATTCCTATCTTTTGGTCAAAGATGTTAATTTGGAGAATTTGTGTTTCTCCAAGGCATATATTCTCCGCTGTGCAGGTGACTTCTGACATGCTGCTCTTAGTATCTCTTGCTCAATAAATGAATCATTTGCAGCAAAAGCACCTTTCTTTCTTGACACATCACTCTACCAACTGTTTACTCCCTCCCTACTGCTGAAAGACAGTCTTGATCTGCTGCCACATCTGTAGAGGACAGCCCAGTGAAGGGGCTCTCATGAACTATACCTGACACAGAGACCAGGGTGGCTGGGCATTCCCACTCTTCCTTTCAAAAACAAGAACAACTCCACTTGTGGTAGGAAAATGACCACATCTGAGTGAAAACCTCAGCAGGGCACCCAGGACTAGAAAACAATTTCGTCTGTCATTCAAGGATAAACCATGTGCACCATTAGTTGCAGCTTTCCCTGTGGTTTCTCCTGTCAAGGATAGCAATAACTCAGACAACAATGACCACTGTGCTGCCTTGCTGAATGTCTGAGCATCTTTGGATGCTGCAAAACGCTCAGTGATTGCTAGTGCAAAGCAGAGGGGATATTCTGTATCGTGGCAACTTTACCACACTATAGCCTATCCTACTGGGCAACAGCAGGCTGCTGGAAACAGGGGGATCCAGAAAAGAAAGTGAATTCCAAATACTTACAAATATAAAGAAATTGAAAAGAAACATCAGGTATTTCATGCAGCTCAGACAGTCTCCCTCCATGGTCTTTAGGGTCCTTTGTCCAATTCCTCCTGCAAAACAACAGCACTTTTCTAGCACACTCATTTTTATTGGAATGACACAATCGTATCTCCAATCTATTTGTATTTCCCCCAAGACCCTGTGGAATTCATTATACAGAAGAGCTCTTTTCTTACCTGAACAGGCAACATAGCACAGGCTAGTAAGAGATAATGATTGCTGCTAGGTCCCTTTGCATTCTTTAAGGTCTGAAGGCAAACACAAAGTGAAGGGGAAGGTTGCAGGAGAGGAAAGGTCTAGCTTTACTTGCAGAGTGAGATACTGGGGAAAAAATATCCCTCTGCACATGAAGAATTTTTTTCCCCCCACTCCTTAAAGCTTGTCAAGTCTAAGAATCACTGAATGTACCTGTCCATTTCACAATGAGAAAAGGTCATATTGAAACAGGAGCCAGAGCAAGCTGTGTCCAGTTAGAAGACAGACAAAAAGCATTGGGGACAGCTATCTTCGTACAAGCTTCCTCTACAGAATGAATGCCACACAAACATGGACAACAGCTTCAGGGGAACTAGTAGGCATTTGGCCTTGGAATGACAGCAGTGCGTGGACATGGCAGGGCCCAAGGAGGACGTCCTCACATTGTTATTCAGCCTGGGGCAGAACACCTCCTTGCCATGCAGTGTGAGATGCTCCTGTGCCAGGGAAGTTCTACTGCTCTATGCCCCACCCTGCACGGGTCTTTTGCAAGAAGGACCCATGGATCAACACTGAAAAGCTTTTGAGGCTAGGAAAAAATGCTAAGGAGTCATAACTAGTTCTGAAACTCAATGTCTGATTTAGACAACTGCTTGGGCAGTGCTTCTATTGGAAGAGCAGCAATAAATCCTAACCAGGTGAGGCTACACTGGAGGAAAGTTCCTGCTTGCTGTTTAATGAAGTGACTATGTTTCCTAATATGCCATTATATCACCAAGTACCCTAGAGGGACTGACAAAAAAATACATGAAATAGTAAAACTTCCACTGAAACAGAAAACAATGCAGTCATGGCACAGTGCACAGATGGATCTGTACATTTGCAAACACAGAGGCACAGGTTTGCTTGGCTCCCCAGAGGAGCCTTCCCAAAGCCCACGTGCTCCTTAATGCCTTTCATTCCCTTTCTCTGCTGCAAATGCCATTCCCTAAACAGACCTGCATCTAATGATACGCTGTGTTAGCAAAGTCCATTTAATTCACTTAAAAGAAAAAACTGAAATTGTCCAAGATTTTCACCAGGCCAGAAATAAAACCGCCTTTCATTCTATTGTTTCTGTTAAACCACAAAATCTGTGAGCGCTGTAGAGCCTCACGAGCTGCTTTCCTCTGTGACCGTAGGAACTGCTCTGCTTTAGCCAAAGAGCTGAGAAAACCCATGGCAGGCAGAGCTCCCAGCACAGGGCTGCCTGAGGTAAGAGACAGATTTTTGTTGCACAGTGTGTGTTTGGTGCACTGCTTTCACTTGATTTAAAACCAGATCAATTCCTTCTTAGTGACAAAACAGGCTGAAACCCAAATAGTGTGACACAGAAGCTCATGTGGACATGAAGTTTCTGTCCCTTGGCATCTACCTGTACTTGGGGCAGCATGCCTCTGCTGGCTGGGTACTGCCCAGGGAACCCCCTTTGCTAAAGGAATCCTGAGAAGATCCACCTTGCTTCTGGAGAAACACAAACCTGAAGCTAAACCTGAGAATGAGGGCAATATTTTTTCTTTATAAAGTTTATTTTCTTATACTTGTGATACATAACTGTTCTGCTCAGAGAGATTCAAAGACAAGATGGTGACTGCAGGAGCTAGGGTAGGGCACAGAGCTCTGATGTGGGCCTGCAGGAAATGCCCACACCTTCCTGACACTGTTTAAATCCATGTCTGCCAATCTCACAGAGAAAAGAGATCTTGAAGTTCAGAAGGCTGACGAGCTGGGCAGGGAATTCTTCAGTTTCATGGGAGAGGAGAGCCTTCAGCTCTACTAACACATGAGCTTGGACACTAGGGAAGGATACGAAAATACAGACAAATCAATAGGATACTGGGATTTCAAGAGTCCCACAATTTGTGTCACCTAGATGTTCCCATCACCACGCTAAAAATTCATGCTCCAATGAAACAAAGGATGGCTAAATCTTAGTATATCAGCCAAAGTCTTAAGAGTTATCTCAGAAATTTCAAACTCCTGCTGCCTTGAGCACCCACCTATGTGACACATATTACAGTAGCCTTTGTCAAAAAAAAAAGAACAAAACCCGAGAGCTGAGCCTTGTTGTGCCACTATACATCATCCACACATCCCACTACAGTCACCCACATGAAAAACAATGCCTGTGGTCCAAGAAGCAGCAGCTCCTAAGCCTAACACTGTCTTGCTGCTTTGTAGTGTTGATAAATCATGTTCCTGCCTTACTTTTCTTTCCATGTCTGGGACTGCTCCCTCTGTAAGGCGAGCAGGCTCCCTTGGAAACGCTCCGATTTACATGAGCTGAGTACAGGTCTACGTTTATTTTCAAAGACAAACATAGGCTATGATTCTTTGCATCGCTCCTGCCTGCCCATCTACTCAGTATGTTAAAATGTTTTCTAGGCATAAGCAGGGAAGGGAGATTATAAATCCATTGAGCAATCAGATCCTGAAAACTTCACTGTCCAGAAGAACCAGTCAGTCACAATAACCAGGGAGTAGCATGAACACATGCACACTCAGCTTTGACAAACAAGGGCTCCCTTCTTCTTTGCTTGGGCACAAAACTGTCCCCAGCAGTGGTACTGGGCTCAGATTTGTGATTTCTAAACCCACCACACTTCACACAGCAAAGCAACAACGAGGTGCAGCCCTACTCCTTGTGCTGTGCTTCAGCTCAAGACCACACCCGCTGGGGCTTTCAAATTCCAAAATTCTTCCACTCAGGATGTGCAAATGGAACTCAGGGGCAATAATGTGAGGTCTGGGCTGGTAAAGCCAAGGACAAAGCATATCGTGCTTTCCACATCAGAAGAACTCAGTGCAAGCTTCCAAAAATGCCAACCCACTGACCTGCTCTGAGAAACAAGCTCTGAGCAATTGTTGTACTGCTGGAACTTAAAACTTGGAAAGACCCACGCATACCAGCAAAACACACACTTTCCAGTTTCTGCTGGGTACCCAGATTTCCAAACAGCACATGCAAGGCCACCCTTTGGATCCTGTGATTGCACTGATTCAAACAGGGCAAATCAACCAAAAGCATGATCTGATCTCTTATCAGGCACTTAAAAGCATTTGGTGTCAGAGCCTGGGCACTCTAGCATTTAATACCATCTAGTTCATATTTGCAGTGGTGCTCCAGGCTTTGACGAGTATGTAAGTAATGCTATTTACAAACAATGCATGCAAAACGCAAATAATATGACTTACAAATAACATCATTATGAATGCATTTGTGCCAACTGCTGCTTTGCTAATTAACTGAAGGTACCTGGAGTCCCTGATGACAGGCTCCCTGACATTAAAGGACAATCCTGACCCACAGAGATTGGCTTTCCTTCTATTTTTCTTTTTAAGCCATAAACACAAAAAGCAAATTATCTGAGTTACTCCTACTACACACTGATACAAGTGTGATAAAAACTGAATGCATATGTCTTAATCTACCTTTTAAAAATATCTTCACTCCCCTCCTCCAGGCCCCAAATCTGTGAGAGATTAAGTTCTTCTCTGCAGGAGACATTTAATGCTAAGCAAACATTAACAGTCAGAACTGCAGAAGACAGCGGCTGACAGATGCTCTCCCTGGCTTGTCCCATCTCAGACCTGTGAGACATATGAGATGCATTTGTTTCTGTCTGAAATGTAGCTGTAAACGTTCAGCTTTTTCTTGGGCACATTATTCTACATTTCTCTCTCCCCTGTATCCCCCATGAATTTTATCTTGCAAAGTGATGGGGAGGCTAAAAGTCCCCAGCAGTGTAGCCAGGAAACAGCCCAGCTGCTGTAATCAGTTAGGAATAACATCTAGTTTTTTTAAGTTAATGCATTTTTTTATTCTCCAGCCACTTCCTTCCTTCTGTCATTTGCTTTGCATGCCTTGCAGCTGCCTTGCCCTTCATATTTCTAAAGGCAACTGCTCAACCACACCCACCAAAGAGTCTTCCATTGCTGCCACTGACATTTCTCTCAACCCCCATATCCCTTTAACTCTGGACTGAAACCCATGGATTCACTTCGATTGCTCCTTTACCTTTGCTTTGAAGATGGAATCAAGGAAAAACTTAGGTTGGACAGGACCTCTGGATGTTATTGACTACAAACACCCACTGCCTCCAACCTGGGCCAACTCCAAACCTGATCCAACTTCAAAGTTAGAGCACGCTGCTTAGGGTCACATTAGTTAAGTTTTGAATATCTCCAAGGATTGAGATTCCCCAGTCTCCCTGGGCACCTCTTCCAGTGTTTGATGACTTTCCTTGGTAAAGAGATTTTTCAAAACAGCTGCCCAAGGTGTGTCTGAGTTATCTGGTGGCAAATGGAACAAGAGCATCTCATGGATGTGCCAGTGCATCAGAACCATCAGGAATACCTTATCTTCACCAGTCTCTACCCTCACATCTTCTGTATCTTATCCCTCCTACCCTCTACTGAAAACAAGTGTGTGAACCATTTTCCTTGCCCACTCCTAACATACCACCACAGACAATTCATGTTTCAGCACATAAAATTCAGACAGATTGCCTGATTGCTCATCACAGTCCTCTCGTCTCAAATACTTGATAGAAAACACAGAATAACTGAGATTGAGAGAGATGTCTCCAGGTCCTCTTGCCCAATCCTCATGCAAATCACTTTTTCAGTCACTGGTCTTCTATCACATGACCCATGTATATCTTCTTTTAACATAAATATCTCTTTGCTGTCAACATGCATTAGGAACTTGTTCACTGAACACATGCTGAGCTGTTGCTTCCTCTAAAACCTAAGAACCAGTTCTGTAGTACCTCCTACAAAATACTAGCCTGTGGTTTGAGGAGCAAATGATGCCAACTCACACCTACTCCCATATTCATACGCAATGTACCAAGTAAAAGCAGAAGACATGTTTGAAATTCTCCAGAACCAGTGCCAGGCAGCCTTTAAAGGCGTTAGAAAATATGGACTAGATTCTCTTTCAAGTAAATGTATTGATTTCTAGAGGCTGTCCCAGATGAGATGTCACTGGAAATATCCCTGAATCTCTAAGCTGCACCAGTGGCAAAGGATCACCATCACTTGGCATTGCTCCATGGTGTCCTCTCCCCAGCAGTGTGACAGGCCACTCTCTGGCTTGCAGGTGTGGAGACTTGGCTCAGCATGCTTGCCTTCCTTCCTAAGTACATCTCCCACGAGAGGATTTCTATGTTCACTATCTGCAAGCAGTATTGAACTTTAAACCAAAGTGGTGGGATTTCCTAAGAGAACGTATCTAAAAGGAAGGGCCTTCCAGAAAATCCTCTCAGAGTATTATTTTCGTACAGTCTGCTCCTCTAGATACAACAGAGATTAGGGGCAGTTTCATAAGGAGTTTCATAAGGAAGGATGACCTTGCTGGCGATACAGTGGCAGATGAGCTGTCTATTTCTTACCCCCTCCAGCACACCATAGCTAACCTTAGCCTGCCCCAACAGGGATACAGAGAAAGTACCTGGCAAACAGAAAGAGCAAGCTATGCACTCACCTTTACTAATCTTGGGACTTGAAGCACAGTGTCTCTTCCAGTGTTTAATTATCTGTGTGTCCCATGTAGCTCCTTCTATCCAAGCTTGTCCTGTAAGAGAAAAATATGCAATTACTGAAGAAGTCAGTAAAACGCAATCATGTTAAATACACAATTTATTAAAACACACCATCCTGATGAATATTCTCAGTCTAATTGCCACCTTAATTTAGTGTACATTAGCATTAATGAAGAGCTTTTAATACACAGTGAGGGATTCAATTCCTCAGAATATCTTTAACAACCTTTGGGGTGTTTTAAACGCCCACAGACCACACGTAAATCTATAGTCCCATTACACATGCACTTCATACCACAAGAGGACTAGATTAATACCAGCTGCACCTTCAATATTTTATAGGAGGTTTAGACAAACTTTAATCTGCTGTGACTTTACAGCCCATTTACTGGGAAAATGGAAAAGGCAGGAAGAAAGATGGAATGCATCTTTGGGAAGCCCAGCCATTAGGAGCAGCAGCGTGAAATGTTGGGTGCTATCCCTCGTTCTTCCAGCCAGCTGTCACGCCAAGTTGAGCGAACTATTTCCTCTCCCTCTGCCTCATTGTCACTGCCTGGGAAGCAACGACAGAGAGGAACAGTGAAGCCACAGCCCTGTCCACCCAAAAGCGTTAGATATAAGGGTGCAGGCAGAGGGACTCGGGTGCAGACTGCCACTGCCCTCAAGCTAACAATCACAATTTTCTCAGCAGGTTTTAATTTCTGCCCACACAACGCTAATGACAGCCTTTGACTAGGCAAAGGTGAGGTGAGACTACAGACTAATGTGCAAGGCATGCATGTTTGACTCTTGCTTTCTCAGGGCACCCTCTCCTAGATTGCTTTTTCCACCTATCTGACACAGCCCCAACCCCATATTGCAGGGCCTGTGGGGAAGGGGCAGTCTTTAACTCTTCAAAGAGCACTCCATGCCATAAGAGTCCAATACTCACACAGGGCTCTGCACTGTAACTCACGCACTCATCCTTCACAAATGGTTTTGGCATACTCACAGCTTTGCTGGAGCCGCTGCTTCCCTGTGAGGCATCAGATAAGTCACCTGGGTCTCTCCCTGCTCTCTCACTGCCAGCATTTCATCGTGATTTCTGGAGTGGGTGCATTTAACATCTGTTTCCCACAAACATTTGTAAGTGTGCCTTTGAAAATTGCGTCCCATTAAGACCTCTGTGAGCAAAAGTCTATTGTTTGTTGTTGGCAGGAAGCGAACAAGGAGTTTCAAGGTGGCTGAAACTATTACAATATAAAACATATAATGAATATTCACAGACCTTTTGTTTTGCATTAATCCCTCACATTTAATATCCTTCCTCTGTCACTGTAAACCTTCGTCTCTAGATGAAGAGCAGGGATGGCTTCCCCTTTGAAATCTAGAGGGTACAAACGTCTCTTGCCAATCCACCTGCCTCTGCTGTGAAGTGCTGAAGGCCTGAGCCGAGCAGTGGCTGAACTGCCCTACATTACAGTGCTGGGTACAAGGGCTGCCCCGGATCAGTTCAGCTTTTCCACCAGTGTCAAAGTTCAGAGGCTGCTGTGTGACTGGCTGGGAGATGGCTGCAGCATGTCTGAAGAGGGCTTTGGAGAGTGTACAGCTAGGACAAGGGACAGTGCCTCACAGCAGAGAGCCCCTGTTTGGCAGGCAGAGCCCAGTGCCCACGCTGACCTTCGATGTGTAGGGACACTTCATCCTGTGTTTTGCATGTGTGGTTGAGAGACAATTTCCTCAGCTGTCCTGTCCTGTGATGCCACTGTCTTGGGATAGATGCTGCCAAGAGAAGATGGCTCTAACTTTAAAGCAGAGATGACACTGTGCTATACAAACCTATCATTAAGAAAATAACCAGAATGATAGGATTCCTGCTCCTACTGTGTGCATATAATTACATCCTTACTAAGCCCTCAGAGGTCTGCCTGGGAGAGGAATTTTAATTTTTTATCTATCATAAGTCACAATATTTTAAAGAAATTACAGCACCCCAGAGAAGAAAAGTTTAAATGCTTCAGTAGGTACCAGCAGGTACTGTGTCAGACGGGATGAAAGACAGCATTTGGCGCCAAACAGCAGCAATGTTCCACCTTACTCTGTGGCCTTAAAGGGGAGGAAGTCCCTGCCAAACAGATTCTCTTTGGTTAATAGCTACGGTTTTCTCATTAGGGAGGATTGCACAAAGTGCAAACCCACCGTGCCTAATTGTGACTCCAGCAAGCTGATGCCTTTAATTACAGTCGCTGGGGAAACACAGTGAGAGCTGGAGCAACAGCTGAGGCCAACCCTCATCCTTGGGCTGGCCAGCTGTGGCTGGCGCATTGTCCACAGCCACCACATCAACTCTCCTTGCTGAGCATTGGCTTCTCTTCACATTCACCCTGCAGCCCTTTGAGGAGCAGGCTTTGATGAAGGAAAAGCAGCTAAACATGTGCCTCCTGCTGGTACCATGCTGCAAGAAAGACAGTTGGAGCTCCAGAGCAAAGAGGGATGGGGCAGAGAGCAGCTGATACAGACAACCGGCAGCAAGTGAAAGAAGAATGAATGGAGTGTGCAGGATGGAGAAGCAAGGCCTGTCTTTGTGAGAAATCCAGCCTCCTGCATGTTGACTATGAGCAGGAAGGGCCACCAGATGAATCCCTTACAACTGTCCTGCTTCACAAGGGCTTCTAGCTTACTGCCAGCCCCCCGTGCTCACCACATTTGCAGGGTCAAGAGACACTTAAACACATGCCAGCCCATATGTTCAGCCAAAGGAGAAGTTGACTACAGAAGTCATGTCCTGCTGGATCTCTACCTTAGGTCTGTGCTTTCACAGTGAAGGGTAAGGAGAAACACTTCTGTGGAAGCAGGATCAGAATAATTTCATTCCCTTGCAATTGCTTCAGAAAAAAAGTAAAACACTTTTTGCTTTAGAACTGGACATTGGCACAACGTGTCAGCCCCATGTGTTATCCTGTAACTGTTGCTCCTATATAAATAACTAATAGTTCTGGAATTTCAGAGCACTTTTGCAGCAGAATCGTTGCTATGACACAACTACATTACCCCACGTAAATCCAATTAGATTCCAAAGTGCACTGAGTAACTGTAATCGGCCCCTGTGGAGCAGCCATGAGGAGACCTGCACAAGGCCATGCAACTGGATACTAAATTACAGTCAATCTACCTCCTCTTTAGTTGCATTAAAATGCTAATATCACTGTAACATGGGCCCATTTACCAGCGATGACTGCCTTGCCTTGCAATGCTGGAGTGAATGAGCCTGTTGCACTGCCTCAGAGCATTTAATTCCTCGGTACAGTTGAGTGAGCAAAGCCCTTAGGGGCATCTTATACCTTCAAACAGTAACCTGATTGGCTTTTATAACACTAAAAGCATATGAGGCTTGTGACAGTGTTTAAATGAATCGGAGCTGCCTTCAAAACTACCCTAAGTTTCCTACACAGAGCAACTGGGTCCCATCTCATCCTGATTGCTTTTAACAAAAACACATTTCTGCCACCAAAAGTCTGTGTGCGTAAGAGCACGTCAGTCTCACACAGGACGAAAAAGAGGACTGGACTGAACCCCCTAAATTTTCATATAAATAACGCCAGCTTTGCAACAAAACTAATAATACAACTCTTACCCTCTGTTTTATATTTGCAACTTTGCACAATGTGTGCATAGAACACATGAGATCATATGGAGGTAAAATCTCCCACACGTGCACAGATATCCAGAATGGAAATTCAGAAGTCCCAGAGCAGAACCCATTCTAAGTGCTGTAACGTTTTGAAAAGTGCTAGATTACGTGTTTGAAGTGCCAGCATGGCTTCAGGCCACAGACCACTCCATTTCAGCTGGTGCAAATGTGCACACTGCGCCGTTCGAAACATGAACTGCCTGCTCACTTTGGCCCCTTCCCAAGCAAAGTTCCATAGGTAATCACATCTGGCTCTGTCATACAGCTTCTCACACACAAGCACCAGCCATCTCAGAAAAGAAGATCCTGCATACAGAACCAAAACATCTGATAGTCTACAATTCTTTTAAGTTCTGTTCCTTTAAAAAAAAAAAATGTCCTCAGATAGCTCACAGGTGTATTTTCCCTTGTATTAACTGAGTACAATGGAACCATATGGTACCGATTGTCTGCCTTTCTAAAGAGACGACCCAGAGATTACATGCACTGATAATATAACATTAGCTTTGCTTATTAGATGAGAAAACCAGGGTGAAAAGGGGAATGGATGTGCTAAACCTCCTGACCCCCAGTATCACCCTCTGCTCACCAGTCCGTACTGAGACCAGTCCCAAACCCATGAAAAAGCTGATCACTGCTGGCTGACAAGCTGCACTCTTTGCCAGGCATCTTCTGTCCCAGAAAGCTGTTATTTAGCAGACCAAAAGGGAGGCAGCTAACTTTGGCCTCCTATTTCTGAAAGTATTTCCCTTCTGGATGGAATAAATGTCACCCTCCTGAGTGGATCGTGGAGCTGCAACACAAGCCAAGTGACATTATCCACTGTCATGTCAGATACTGTCGAGTGTTGAAACACTCCATACGCTTGCACGGCATTCCAGACGCTGAGGGGATTTAACACAAAGTCTAAATGCCTGCCACTTTTTCCCTGAGCCTGACACATCTCACCTCTACAACAACTGGCTCCTCGGTGCTCTTTTCTGTTCTTTTCCTATAGCCCTGCTTTGTTTGCAGCAAATGCCTCAGCAGTTTGTGGCATTCGTGATGGTTTTGAGAGATGAAGGAATAAATCTCAGGAACACTGGACAGTTGCTGTGGCAACCTTGTCCTCCTCAGACCATGATTTTCAATATTTTAAGAATTTTCCTGATACTTTGCAGGCTTCAGGGAAACAAGGCAGAGAAGAAAAATTATTTTAATGTAAGGATGTAACCAAAAGGGATTACTATAAGCCACAGGGCCTCATCATATCAAAAAGATGATGATGTTGATGTCCTTAGCAAGAAAAAGAAGCCCCAGACTGTCTGAGCAGAGGCAGAGGCAAGGGGCCATGGGCAAGGGAATTTGAAATCTCTTCTTGTATCATCTGTTCTAACACGGAATGGAGCTGTAGATCAATAGGTTAACTTCTTTTTATTGTGTTTTTTCTCAGTGTTTTTTCATAAGGCAGAGGTGTGGAAAAACTAACCCACTGTTTAGGATCATTTAATTGGGGAAGAAATAACTTTAATTCCTTTTAAGAAAGAAATCTCAAACAGAACATTGAATGTATTAAATATTGTACAAAAAAAAAGGAAAAAGAAAAAAAAAGCAAACAACAATAACAAGATGCAAACAAACAAACAAAAAATCCCACCCAGCCCAAAACCAGACAAAAACCCCCAAACCCCCAGAAAACTAACAGAATTCTCTGTTCAATGTAACAGCCTACACAGATATAAAAACAAAACAGTTTAGTCAGGTTTAGCCAGCCTAGAAAAGCAAAGGTTAGGAAAAAGAGCCTCTAAGAAAAGCAGATCTTGAATGAGGGATCTCAGTATACTAAATAGACCGGAAAATAACATTTCTGGAAATCTGAGAAGTGACATTCTTTATCTGGTTCTGGTCATCTTTTAAATGTTTTTAACAAGAAGAATAATAATGCATCCCAAAGTGTTATGGATTCTAAACACAATAGGATATTGTAGGAAATACATATATTTCACAAGCGATAGGTGTGATATGTGCAGGAAAACTTGAATGCAGCAAAAGGCATGAGAAATGACCTAGGAAAGAGAGACAGACCTGAAGTCTAAGTTACCCTGCTTATAGTCAAACTGATTCATATCTCATAAATATTCCATGTGCAAATCTAAACTGAGTTTCACTGTAAATCAGCACCTTTAACTTACTCTAACATATAAAATTGTAGCTAATGTGGTTTGAAAGGAAAATGTGACTGATCTCAACCACACCTGTCCCAATTAAGGCACAAACACCCAACTATTTAACATCTTTTGCTACAGATATTTTTGATTTCAGATTAAGAGAGAGAACCATGGCCACAGCCCACAAGAGAGCTTCAGATGTTCTGCAGGAAAATAAATGAAAGTTAATAAATCCCATAATCTTGGCATACGTGTTTCTAAATGTTCTCTCTTCCTCCATCAGATGTATAATCTAAGTGCCCCAGCAACCATCAGGTTCCAGGCAGACAAAAGACCCCAAGCACAATTCATACGTAGATGACAGGAGTAGAGAGACTAAGTGAGATATGAGCCAAGACTGGAAGGCTGGCTCCCAGCTGCTTTTGCTTTCCCAATGGATAACAGATACTGCATCAATACACACAATGTCATGCCAGTGAATTTGCTGCTCTCTTAACACCTCATTTTTCTCTCCATCTGAACTTATTTTGAAAGCGTGCAGTTCACTGTCCCCTTCTCCTTTCTCTTTTGTCCTTACTCATGGCATGGGAACCATGAAAGACAGCATAGCTGGTTATTGTTAATGCATTTTAAAGTGCAGACCTTTAAAAGGGGGTTATTCTGGAACATGCCACGGTTTTCCTTGTTATTTGCACAGGCAGCTAATGATCATCCTAATAGCTTCTCTCTCTGAAGTCATAATAAGCTTACAAATGAACCCATTCAGCACATATTAAAAAGCAAGGGATGCTCCTTTGATTACAGCCTTTATGGAAATCTCCGAATATTTGTTTTGTTGCTGCACAGCCGCAATTAGGACATGCTGCTGGGAGCCGGCTCAGCTGCCAGAGCCGTGGGGTTTGGAGACACCTCCAGTGCCATAGCAACACAGCCACCTCTCCCGGCATCAGACACAGGGAGCCTGGCAGCCCTTCAGCCCAGGCAAGTGGCTTCAGCTCTTGCAGAAATTAAGAAATAAAAGGCACCTAATTAAACGTCCTCTGCTGATGCCTCACCTGCGTTTCTGAAGCAGCACGGACAGCTGTGCAGCTCTCGTGAAGGAGCCGTCCTGCTGCACCTGCCACGAGCACGGCCGGGCCACACAGCCCCTGGGACATGGCTGCACACCGCACTCCAGGGTCTGGAGGCACCTGTTTCACACTGCAGGAAAACTGGGCAACAAGGGGAGCAAATGCTGGGGAGACCTGAGCAGGCAGGAGCTTTACTTTGCTGAGGTGACAATATGGGGGAACTCGCTTCCATCGCCACCTATAACAATTCCCCCTCGATAACCTCATCCTTCCACATGTGGCAGTGGAACCAAATAACCTTATGGAAATCTTCTTACCACTTAACTGCTCAGAGGCTGATCTAAATCCCACTTATATTGCTGACAGGCTTAAACTCCTCCAAGGGGGAGGGATGGGGGGGATAGTAAAGGATGTAAAAAACTACAAAATATGGGTTCCAGTTTTCATTAAGATTTGATCAAACATTCCACAACAGCTAAAAGACCATATCTTTTTTCCCCTAAAGGAAACACAATGAACAATATACCCTCTTTCCCAAAATATCCTTATTCCCTGAGCACAGTGCATCTGTAGAAGTCTTAAGTGTAGAGACTTAGGGAGTAATTTATTTTTGCAAACAAAATCAGCAGCTTACGTGCTGATGACATGGATCCAGAGGTTTTCAGACAGCCTCAGTGGGGTGACTTTCACCCACAGAAAGTATAACATCTCCTCTCACAAAGCTGGGACTCTAAACAAACCGCTTCTACTTTGCCTGAAAGCCAAGACCTTTGTATGGAACAGATATTTTCTAAATCTCCAGGAGACTGGCTGAGGTTAAAGCAGGTCAAACCATGTAATACAGATATCTTTGTGTTGATACTACCCACGGTGCCTATTAGGAAGGCCACAATTGTAAGAAACCTTTTCTCGTCAGGGATAGTTAATACAGTGCCAGAGAGTCTCCCCAGGCAGTCTTTGTTTTAAGGTTTGTGAGCTTTGGGGGTGAAGGACTGTGTCTCTGATTGTGAAGTGGTCCAGGTTTTTAGCTCTATTGTAATCTAAATAACACATTACAGCAGCACCAGAAACTTCACTACCAGCAGAGCTTGCAAGAGTCCTGGGTATAGCCTGGGGCAAAACCTGGAGCACCATCAATCATACACACACACACAAAAACTGGCATGCACTCACAGGGTATCGTGAGGACTCTCTCAAAACTGAAGCAGCAAATTTAACTATAGAAGTACTCTGGATGCTGAAGAATTTTCTTTTATTCAGCCTTCACTGCTGTTTTACCCACTAGAAGTCAGGACTTAGAAACTAAAGACATAGAACCTTTTCTAATTCAAATCAGAGGGGCTGCAATAATTACAAATGCATCAGTGAATGATTAAGGCGCAAGCTGCTCCCATGGCCTTAAATCAGTACAAAAACCAATCCGTAGATGGACAGCTGAGCACCTTTGTCTTCCCACCCAAAAGAAGCCCAAAAGTTTTACCCAATCTGGCAATTCTGATTTTGAAAGTCTAGGCAACCTTTTTAGGGAGGACAACAAAATATTGTGATAAAACCAGATCTCCTATGAAGGAACAGGACTCCACAGTCTAACTTTCACATCAGTCAGGACTGGGCTGAATTCTGAATGCAAAATCACACCAGTTTTCAGTGGCTGGAGCTCACTGTACCCACACTTTGCTATGTCTCTTTTCTTGATCAGCATGCAATTTGAAAGCAATGATGCATTTCAGCTAAAAATCCCATATTTTAAAAGTAGCAAAATGAGGTTTGCAGAGCAAAGAGCCAAAGCAGCCCAGGTTAAGGCTGAGAAAACGTAGGAAACACCAGATGTTCAAGCTGTCCTGAGCATGGAGAGACAACCCTTTGGGGACAATCTCCCAGTTAGGCTGTAGAGTTGCTCTGCATTAAGGACAAGAAAAGTTGTCTCAAGAAACACAGCATTTAGCAGCTTCTTCTCCCATCCCTGCTGTCAGAATGGGGAAAAGAATCTTTCTGAAAACATTGTGGAGTCTTGCTGTGAAAATACATTTGACAATCAATTTTATGACAAATTTCATAACAAGATTTGTGATTACCATTCCTCATGTCTGACGATGCACAAAAACCTTGCATCAGACCATTAATACCATTTAAGCCTTAGATTGCTTTCCACATTAGTCTGAAAGCCCTTTATGAAGCTGTGCCCTTTATAAAGCTGATGTGGCTTTGCTCTGGGATACCCATCAAGTGTCCTGGGCAGCTTCTGTGGTCCCCTGTCTAATGCTCAAACCACTTTTATAGTTCCAGTTCTGCTAACAACTCTCACAGAAACTCATAGATATTAGCAAGTCATTTCAAGCTGGTGTTCATCATCCTCCCCCTCCTCCTGTATTTAATATAATTAACAACAACACTTATCTGTCACCCATGGAGTCTTAGAGATTTAGTTCAGTATCCTATGACAGTGCCAGGCTGCCTGTACTGAAAACAGTTGGGAAATAAATTACCCAGAAGACAGTATTCAAAATATTGTCATTTTTAGATGAAAATAAGCATTTTGAGTGACTGCCACTATTTTTTTAAAACTGCTCAGGTACAAAACCCGAGGTGAGGTCCTTCATATGGACCAGAAAAGGTCAGATGGTTTGTACTCTATCTTTGCCACATTCCTCACAACAATGTGCTCAAAACTGTAGAAATAACCATTTAGAGCTGATGTCTCCAAAAATGTTCTCCTGCAGCCCTCAAACAGAGAACTCCTGTAAGTTTCCTCTACAGGTTCACACCAGGAAATTTCTCACTAGGAGAATCCCAAGTCAATGACCTCCTGATGAAGAGAGACACAGCAAGCCTTGAAATCTTAAAAACAGATGCTGTCCCCAACACAGCTGAGGTTCCACATCAACCAGCACCACCAGGGCCCCTGGACAGTGAGAGGTTGGATCACAGTTGTTGCACATTGGAGAGGAAGAGCATTCTGGTTACAATCTGAGGGTCACTGCCAACTCAATGCACTTTGAAACTCCACCTTCAGCACCACAGCCCACACACCACCCTCCCTGCTGTTCCCCATTGACAACAGTGTGAGCCAGCTCTTCTAGGGCCCAGCAGAGATGGAAGAGTCTTCAGGGCATTTGGGGTCAAGGATCAGTATCTTGGAGGCCCCAGTGGCTAATAAGACATGGGGACTGGATGTGGAGACCTTTTTGGAAAATGTAGTTCCTTCAGAAGTAGCTCAGGAACTAAAGTTTTCCAGTCAGCACAGTGTCGATCAGGAATTTGAAGCAGACACTTCCAATAATCTGATTCGCATAGGAGAAAAGCTGCAGTGCAAAACTTCCCCCAGTAAGGGATCACCCACTTGCATCCCTTGGAAAAACAGGTTTGTTCTTATATCTTTCGGGTGAAGCACATTAAGCTGGACACAGGATGCACTCATGTAAACTGGCTTTCCAATTTACCAGGCTCCTCCAGCTCAGAGCCCATACTTAACCTCCATCCTTTCAAGCTGTGCACCCAGGTGCTCTAGAGGTGAGTGCAGCGTGACTCTGATGAGATGGAAGATGAAGTACCAGAGATGCACAGAGAAATATGAGAGGCAGGAGATGTGCTTAGGGATCTATCATTTCGATAGGCTGTGCTCCTTTTCCGAGCCTGCACGCTCCCTGTGGGCAAGGGGAAAGCAGGTGATGATGCTGGTCCACTGTGGAAAACCCTGCAAAATAGCTTTGACTCAGTTTGTCCTTCACCAGTTTTGCTGTTTAAATGCTGCAAGCCATTGGAGCTGAGCACACCTCATCAGCAGAGCCAAGTTCCCCCCTTCAGCCCCTTGAACTCCAGAAGAGTGAGCACGCTGAGAAGTGCAGGCTTTCCCTAAAGTTTTGCAGCTGCTGAAACAAGCATGGGCTCACCTTGCTCTGACTGACTGAACCGCCCCCCCTCCTCTCCTCCAAGCAGGGACTTTTGTATATTACTCTTCCTCATCCATTCCACTGCTTCAAATTTTGAGAGACTTTATTTTACCTTTTGTTTCCTAACTTTCCCTCTCTTCTGCAATGCATGATGTTGACACTGTTAGCTGCGCCATGTATCTCATACCGTATTAATCTTTTTTGTCATCTGATTTTTGCATAGGAGTTGGCATTTAGAAAATCTGATTTTGCTCAGAAGCATCCAAACAAATCTGTGAGTCAAAAAGAATGGATGAGAGAATAAAAGTGAGTGCCAAGTAAGCTCCCATTTGAGCACTTGACATATCCTGTGTGAAATACCAGCTCCTAAAATTCATTTTTTGGTGAGATGACATCTCATATAATATGCTATCTTTCCGTTATCCCAGGGTGACACAGCTCAGGTATCTCAGCTAATACTTATATGCTGCTTTCCCTGCTATCCTGGGAAGATTACGAATGAATTAGGTAACTCCAAAGCATTTTGGAGTAAAAGCCAGAATATCCTTCTGGTAAGAAAACCATAGTCAGAGGTGACCAGATAACTGCAGTCTATCAGTACCAACCCAGGAAATTAATTTCTGTAAATCAATGAAATACTGCTAAATCTATACCAAACACCCAGAATAATGATTTTCTCATTACTTAAATCTAAATCTTTGCTATTGGCTCAGTGAATCTGAAATTAGTCCTTTCAACTGGACCATTATTTGATCTAGAGATTTAAAAAAAAAATCATTCTAGGATGGGATATTCCTTTAATGTCAGATTTCATTCAGCTGTTTATCAAAAAAATTTGATCACACTGGTGGGTATGGTATGAGCTATTAACCTACAAAATAAACTGATTTGAATTAAGGCACCGATGTGCAAGGGTTTGGCTGAAGACTTTGAATATCTGCTTCAAGAAGTATGATACATTTATATGAGTCATAGGCAAGATAGGGAGGAATTTACTTCACACATTCATTTTTTTAAGGACTGAAAATGCAGGATTTAGTTCATGACAGCAACTTTAAGTTACCACTGTGGTTATTACCCTGGCTTTGCTTGGAGACCTGCATTTTACAGTCTTGCTGTAGTGGCTCATATAAACAAGGGAATTCGCCTGGGGCAAAGGGTGCTTAACCTCGATGGATTTGACAGTATCTCCAGTCAGACTGTGTTTCATTTTCCCAACCACACAACCAGACCAGGGCCTCATCAGAGAAGCAGCTTCTGCTCCAAGCAAGGACACATTTTTCTAGCTGAAATAAAATGATATGTCATGACTCTGTTCCCTTTACAGCATCAGTTTCTTTCCTACTGTACCTGAAGGCTTAGTGAGCAATTTAATAGAAACTTTATAGTGTGGGTGCTTTTTTCCCTTTTAAAAGATAATGTATCTATTCTTTTTGTTAACAGATCTAGTGGAGGTACACCACAAAAAATTGTTCTTTCCCAGAAACTGGAGTAAGCCATATTGCGGTGGGAGGTATTGCTACCTTAACAATGCAGCTAAGAGTTCAACTAACATAACATAGGACAAGGTTTCTTAGCATCTGCCCACTTCATACTAGGTACAACAAGAGCTCCTAAATCAATAAGCTTACTCCAAACTCTGAAGAAAAACACCATCTTTTTGCCCCACTGTTTTAAATGCAGGCACTTTAGGCTTTCCATGGCCACTAAAAAAAGGTCCATGGAGGTCTGACCTGTGAATGCATTACTCTACATATTAAATAAAGAAAGTAGCAGTAATTACAAAGCTGAACAGATTCTGTGACCACCACAGAATTAAATAGGCCCTTGAACTACACAATTGGAAAAATAGATAGAAGCATTCTGTGTGAATTCTGTGAATTAAGAAAATACACTAAACAATGGCTAAAATCAAAGTCTACCAACCTTCCCCAGCTCATCCTCCAGGTAAACATGAGCAGAGACCGACTTCCCACTCAGCCCCAGAAGTGCCTTGTCCCACTCCCAGCTGAGCCCCAGGCGTGAGTGCTAGGATCCTCAGCCAGCACTCACCATGGGCATTTTCTGCAAAAGGGCAAATGTGACACCTGGGCCAAGCACAGAAGTGCTTATGCTTGGAGCTGCTTCAGGAGAAAGGAGAGAGCCACCAAGCTGGAAAGCTGGGGTAACGCTGCTTGATGACTTTTCTCTTAAGAACGCACTGCACCCATTAACACCTGTGACATGTTTCCTTAGAACATGAGGCTCTCCTGAAACCCAAGTGACTGTTGTAAAGAGTGAACAAAGGAACAACCAAGGTATGTTTGGATGCCTTACACTGGCATCCAGTGTAGCTTTTATAGGATACCATCCTGCAGGAAGGCAGCCACTGGCATTTTTACTGGTTAAATGAGAAATGCAGTGGCTGTATTTCAGAGAGAGTGAGGTGTGTAAACACTTTTGTGTTTGTTTTTATTATTATGCAATACGCCAGGGAAGGATGGGATTTTTTTGTCAAGGACACAACACAACTCATCCTTTCTCTTCACAAAGCTTCAACATTATTTTCCAAATCAGTTGATAGCATATTTGGTCAATCTAGTGATAGGAACTTCTCCCTAGATGGCTCCAGCCAACAAGCACCTGGGAGCTACAGGTTGTAACTAATAAGATTGCAACTAAGCAGTATTCAAAGGGGCACTGCACTGGCAACCCCAGAACTATGTAATAGATCATCTGGAAGAAAAATGCACTTTTTGCCCAGTACACCACCTGAGATCACCACGTATGTCCATGGCAAAGGAAATGGACCGCGGAGGAGCACACCCTACCCTAACAAGTGTGCGACACCACCTAAGGCAGGCTCAGGGCTCAGAGGGAGGGTTCTAGGTTTCCAAGTCAGTCCTGAAAAGACAGTTTCCCTGAGGACAATGACCTGCTGGGCAGAGGTTTGTGGCAGGGAAGTGCCATCATTCACAACAGCAGGGTAATAAGACAACTTCTATATTTTGCAGCTCCAATTCTTCAGCAACGCTGGTTTTCAAAATACCAAAGATACCAGGTGTAAGGGGAAGGTCTTTGTGTTTACAGCTTCAAACAAAAGCACAGTGATGGGAACTTTACAGACCTTGGATATTACATGACCTACTCAAGTACTCAGGCCCTGAGTTCTTTGTCACAAGGTCTGTGTTCAGAACAAAGCCAAGTCCTCTCAGCTCCACTTAAGTGACTCTACTAGCATTCATTAAAAGGACAGTAAAAGGGACAGCAAATGGTTTGCTAATAAAGACTGATTCTGAGGTGCACTATGAATAGAGGAGAGGTAGCATAATTACATTAGTAAAGGTAACTGAGGTCACTGCCACATTGTTGTTCACTTTAATTTAAGCAAAAATAGTGTAAGGTAGCCATAATTGGAGAGAGAAAAAATAAAAAGACAGGAGAAACTGCTTGGCTTTTGGATGAGTCTGACTGCATGATTATAGGATGTTGGTGATGTCTAAGAGGGAGCTACTGAATATTTAACCTTAGAAATGGAAGCTTGGTTGTCTCTCGTCCTGTTAACATCCACACATATCTTCCATTAGCTCTAATTAGGGCTAACAGGGTGTTCACTAAGTATCTCCATAATTAATGTTAATAGTAGTTACAGGCAAACGTTGATAGAAGATGAAATGCCAAGGTTCTTCTCCAGGGTTAAATACTCAGCAGTCTGTCTGTCTCTCATTTCCATTTCCTCCTGTAGCGGCTCTTTAATCAATCGCATGGATCCCAGACAGCCTTACACACCAAGTCTTGCAACAAGGGACACGTGCAGTCATAAGTAACAGCACATGCTGTTATTTATACAAAATACAAATGCAGACACACAATACCTGACACGTATGAGGCTGGTTCACGTCCGTATGCTCGCTGCCGTACAGATATTCCAACCATGTGCTAACAGCAGACTGACACACCCCTTTTTCCCTCAAGATGCCCAGGCTTCACAGGGAAGCAATATTATTTTTATCATACATTAAGATAAGTAACTTTTAATTAACAAACCAAAGAGCAAACAGGATCATAGGAACAACCTCAATTATCCTTATTAATGCCGTTATTCCACCTTCAGTGATAGACTATACTGTATTCCCAAATCAGACGTTATTAATAACCATTAAATTTGTAAATGAGAACAGAACAATTATCAGCGATAATCAGAACATCTGTAGTAATGCACCTTCTATTGTGCTCCTGGATCAAGCCCTGAGCAGTAGTTCATGGAAAAAGCGTTAGCAGACTGCTTCCAGCCAGGGGTCATTTGCTAGCACAAAGTCTCACTCTCTTCTCTCCTATCCCACCATAAGTGGAGAATATTCATTAGACTTGTGCAATTCTGTGGTTGAGTAGATTTATAAACTGCCTTTAGTTGGAAATGTATTTGTAAAGCTTCAGGGAACCAGAGGAGTACTCTGCTCTTTCCCTCAGGAGCTGCAGATACTATTTGTAGAAACCTTAGGATGTTAAGGCCTTTGCCAGGG
Organism: Dryoscopus gambensis; assembly: GCA_013389985.1. NCBI lineage: Eukaryota > Metazoa > Chordata > Aves > Passeriformes > Malaconotidae > Dryoscopus > Dryoscopus gambensis. The sequence continues at coordinate 315,326 of WEIT01003908.1, forward strand.
ATGTCTCAAAGAGGCAAAAAGCATCAGGAGTGATGGGAGAGCCTGTGCAGGCAGCCAGGAAGGGAGGAAGGACCAGGACAAAGTCCCACTGGTGGTGGATGTTGGAGTCAGACAAGGAGCTGTGCTTGTGGAAAATCTGACTCAGGCATCTGAGCCCTCCCTGCGCCCTGGTGCTGGCAGTCAGTGGTCCTCGTGCTCTTTGGGGTAGCTCCAGGCAGATAACACATGCAGACATGAGTCCCACAGAAAAGAATATGTGTTCTCTGTACGGTGAGGAAAAAAAAAAAATTGTATATTTATTAACTCACCTATACTGGCCCCATGCTACATTAAAGAGGAGATGGCTCCCATGACCCGTTTTAAATCAGAACTGGAGACGTTTTGCCTTTGCTATGTAAAAACAAACTTTTTTTCGCTTGCTTTGTTTTCTGCCCTGGGGATTTAGTAACTCAGGCAGGATGCAGAAGACTCAGGGGGATTTATTTCTCATAATGTTTAAGGAGGGTCTTTTTCTACCAGGCATGCCAGCTTATTAATGCAGCTTCACTCAGTACTAGACTTTAAATAAATCATTTTGCCCCTGCATTTTTCTTCATAGGTTTATGGAAGGAACATGGGGAAGTTACTGTTCAGGAAAGCAAGGGATATGAAGTACAGAAGGCACTATCTGAGGCATGCTGGCTCTCTGCAACGGGGTCAGAGCCAGCTACCCTTCTGATGCACCCCCTTTGCCATTCCCTTCTCAGCCCTTCTAACAAGGGGGAGGATCTCACACAATTCCCAGGACAGGTCCCTCTCTGGGCACCCTCGCATTGCTCCTTTTGTGGCACTCAGTGCCTGTACCACATCCCTCCTCTTCCGGTTTCTCATTTCACCCAGTCTCCTCTGACAATGCATGCATGACTTGCATTGAAGCACCCACTTCACTGCTGGATCCTCGGACTCTGCAACTTTGTGAAAGAGGAAAGTGTCTGTAGGGTAAAAACCTTCCCATTTTCTTGGTCAGGTACTTTGCTGTATCCACACGACTTTTCTCAGAAAAGGAATATAGAGTATTCTTTTCAGAGCTATAGGACCAGCAAATATTTTAGCTACAGTCAATCTGACCAAACACAGAATGTTTCTTCCCAAATAATGAGTTGCTTTCAATATATTTTGAATATTCATGGTATGCTATTTTTCACAATCACCCAAAACAATGGAAATATATTAAACAGAAGCAGAATCAAGAATGGGCAGAACTCTGTATTACCTGTTACAACACCGGTCCCTTTTCCAGCCTGCTCATACTCTTGGCATTTAGAAATGCAAGTGAAAAAGAAAATATAGTCAGTAAAAGTAACACTTGTAAAATTGCATTTTAAAATAAGGGTGTTGTAAAGCAGCAGCTACAAAATGAGCTGAAATCCTAAGCAACGAGTTGTCTAGACATTTTTATAAGAATTGCAATGAATGTCGAGCAAGTGTTCAAGGAAATCTGAGTTGATTGAAACATCTGACTACTCTGTATTTTAACTGGATGGCTGATGCTGCTTCAGCATCTTGCCAGCAGGATGAAAAGGATATTAAAATAGGGAGCAGGAGGGGATCAGCCAAGAACAGTGATAGGACAGTTCATCTCCTCTTCATTATTACTTAACTTAGTGAGGATGTTCTCTGGTTGTGTTGGATATCCAGTTAATTTTATCCAGGTCTCTGCAAAGCACAAACCCATGCTGGCAATATAGGTAGCACAAAGAGTTGGATCATGTCTGAAGGAATTTGCTCTCCCTGGATTTTTTTTCTTTTTCCTCAGCACAAACAGAGCAATAGAAAAAGGTTTGAACTGAATATTTTCTGTAAGACAGCTTAGCCAGAAGCTGAAAACATGAGATCTGAGACGCATTTTCTAACTTGAAATCTTTGTCTTTTTGCATTCTGATGCCAACTCACTTTCACAGCTTTACTTTTCTATTTAGCTAAAAAGAGACTGCCTTCTAGTGCAAACTGTGTGCAAGTGGGACTTTGTGCAGTGAAATCTTATGCTTATTTAGGGTTGTTGACATATGAACTACTGATACATGAACAGCTGTTTAGCTTCTGATACTACATAAAATGGAACTCAAACCTTCTGCAAATGCAACTGTATGGACAGCATTACTGGTGGTATTGAGTTTGGGGAACTACTTAAGAACTAAAAGCAACCACCAAAGTCATCTACACCCAGAAGCCACAAAAATATATTTATTTTCTTCCTCTCACTGAAATAAAATAAACCCTGATTATAATCATGCTAACTATAACACTTCTGTTTGCAAACACTCTCAAAGCTGCAGTGGGCAATAAATCAGACATGTCACTTCCAGCAATTCATCTCTGGAGTTGGTTGATACATGGCCGTAATATATAAAGAGGCTTTTTCCTGGTGATCCTCAGGGCCCAGATTCTTTTTGTTGGCTCTTCTTTAAACAAACACTCCTGTATATTGCAGTTCAATCTAAATTTATCATTCAATCCTAATTATTTTTCTCTAATCAGTGGTTTGAGTGTGACTTTGGTTCTGAGAGGCTGATATACTGTCATACTCATTTAAAAAATTAATTCAGTTAAGTCAACTCCAAATGTATGTGCATGATGTCTCTGCTGCATTAACTCATCATCATCATGTAAGTCACGCTGAAGGCAACCAAGACCTTTTGTTTTTCAGGCAAATTGTCTCAAGAGAACAACAATAAAAATCAATAAGGGGCAAAAGAAGCTTCTGCAATGTCATAAAAGACCAGCAAAATGCACTGAGGCTCTGTCCAAACACAGCTGTAACATCCCATCCCTTCCACGTCACTCAGAAGGATACGAGAGCATTTTCAATAAAGCAACATGAAGGTTTATACATCTTTGATGTCCCACAGCTGGAGGGAAAGACAGCAGTTTACTAATCCTGTACCATTTCCCTTCCATTAGTTTAAGTTTTCAATTTTGGATGGTGCTAAATTTAGAAGGAGAGGTTAATGGTTTAACCTTGGAAAAATAATTATGCTTCTTTTGGCATTGCCTTTTGGCCTATTTCATATTTTTAGTTGCCCAAAGGGTTTAAAGCTCAAGGTAATGGTAAACTCTTTAGTGGAGACTGTACCTGTGGATTCACTAAACAAAAATCTGAGACTAGACTTCAGGTTTTTACAGATTTTGGATCTGCCTGCCTGTACTGTGGAAAAAAACCTCTCCCAACATTTATTTGAAACACAACTTGAAATTAGGTTTGCGGTTTTTAATTTCTGTTCTGTTTAGTTGGGGTTTTTTAATCCAGTGTTTCAATACAGCACATGTTCAATTTAATTTCTATTCCAGTTACTACTGTTACCTGGCTAGAAGAAGAGGTGGTGTGGCATAGCTAAATCTGGTTTAGAACTTTCAAAGCATTTTTCAAACAGAATTTCTTGCAGTTCCGTAACTATTTGTCCTCCTACATGTTGTGAGCTACAGGGTTTTTTTTCCTCCAGTAGAGGTAGTTGAGTAGTGATAATTCCTTACACTCTCAACAAAACTGGTGGTCAGCCCAGCCTTGTCATTCGCACGGATCTGTACAGAGGTGATAATTTCAACCTCCATTCTGGTCACTGGCTTTTCAAGTTCGTTGATACTAATATAGTTTCCAAAAATGTTACTCCACTCATTTCAGCAGGAACCAGAGTGCACACTCACTCCTCCCATCCAATTTTCACTCCAGAAAGTACACAGGCCTTTCACATATTGTCTCTACTAGGAAAAAAAAAAAATCAGGGAAGAGAAATGGGTGTGTTTTCCCTTTTAAACAGGAAAATTTATATGGGTGTTGGGATATTAATTCTAAAATTTGATTAAGAGATGGCGTTTTATTGATACACCCTGTTAGCGTATACTTGGGTTATCTAAGTAAATAATCTGGTAAAACACCTAAAAAAATTATTTATGAAGGCATGAGGAAGAGAGAAATATAGAATTTATATGACAAAACCCCTGTACCAAAGTATAGCAGTTTTATGTCCAACTTCACCTTCAGCAGAGAGGAAAGGGTTTGTCATTTCTACTTACAATAGATGCTAGGCTTCTGTGAATAGTTATTTACTGACAATCAGTGGCTTTGTGTGCATATTTTCATACATATATATGTATGTATATATGGATATTTATACACACACACACACACACACGGAGCCAAGACAAAGCAGATTCACCTTCAGCCCAGCCTTTCAACAGTCACCTCACAAGGAGTCTCAGTGAGCCCCATCTTTCATCCTCTGACACTCTTCATACATGCGTAAATAGAAATACAAAGTGTGGACTGCAACATCAGAACGATACACTTGTGTCGTCAATCATTTGCACTCGTTTTGCAGAGATGCAAATACCTTCATAAATAATATTTTCTAAAGACCTAGGAAAAATTGCTCCACTTTTCCTGACCTTCTACTGTTTGTCTTGAAACCCTTCAGGTTTTCAGACTTCTAACAGTTTTGTTTCTAATATTAGTTCAAAGTTTGGTGCTTTCCTCCTTCGGCAATGAAGATGAGCCAGTCTTCAATGTGACTTTGCCCTGGTGTTCATTTCCCTGCCACACACACTTCATTATACTAATTTGTTTTCACATATTAAAGTTGAATGTACATATTCTTAGATCAGGTAGTATTTCTGTCATAAAAATTGACCGTGCTTTGAGCAAGAGGACCCTGATTCCTATTTGATATCTTTCATGCTCAATCTAAAGGTTAATTACCACTACTGACACAGTTCCTCAGTGCTGTTTGAAATAGCACAATGCTCTACAGATGTATACAGCAAACCCCATAGCATTGCAATATAAAATAGCCCAAATTTAAACTAGCTGAGCTTAAAAATTATTTTTGACTACTCTCAGTTAGTGAAGTTGGTAGACATTTACACATGTGCTGTACAACAAGGCATCCTGCTAATGATGAGTTTCATGTGCTCAGCAAAGGAGAGAGGAGAAAGTTGTTGCCCTGAAGTCAGCATAGTCCCCTCTGAACACAAGAATAATGCATGACTTGGCCAGTCACTGTCACCAAGCAGTGATGTGTATGAACTGCAAAGAGCATTTTCATGTTTAAGATGAAATAATTTATTTTAAATATTCAACAGTCAGTGCCTTCTTCATATTTTACTCCCAGGCTCTCAACCCATAGGCTCTGATTCCATGTTGCCAGGAAGGCTACTTGTCAGCAGTTGTAGTGTGAGCAACAGCAGGAGGCTCAGAACAAGCTTGTGACATAAAGTGCACACGCCAGGGACAGCACAATGTCTGGTCTGCTAAGCGGCACGAAGCGCTTCGCCCTGCGGGGGCCCTCAGATCCCTGCGCTGAGCAGCTGGGTTGCACTTTTCTCCTGTCAATAGTAATGATAAATAATAATAATGGTGGCAAAGTAAAAGGAAACTCTGAGCTTACAGGCTGCATCAGGTGGACTTTGTACTCCTGCTTCCAAGTGCACAGGGATTACTTTGCCCACCTCTCCCCCCCACAATCTCCACTTTCACAGGGCTGGCTGGGAGGCTGAGGTGCAGGATTACCCTGTATCCAGGCAACAGGCATCCCTGAGGCTCTGCAAACCTCTGCAGTGCATGGGAGGAGAAGCTAGGACAGGTACCTCCCCAGACTTCATGGAGTGCTGGATAGAAGGAGCTTTTCCAGTTTTAAAGAATACAGGCAGAGAGTAAAGCAAGCTGCCAAACTACTTTCTGTCAATGAAAGCATCTTCCAAGGTCTCCCTGGGGCTGCCTGGTCCCCCTGAGGCTGCCTGCTTTCCCAGCACTGCTCACTGGGAAGGTGCAAAACTTACTGTGAACTTCTCTTTTCTTTCTCAGTGCTGTGTATGTTCTCACCTAGGTACACCTCTTCCTACTGCAGGAATTTTCCAGATTTACTAGCCACCCATAGGTAGCAGTCTCAGTTCCTGGAGCCATGTTTTGGCCAGGCAAAACCTACCAATGTCGTGATTAATGGACGTGCACCCCCATCACCAGGCTTCAAAGACAGTCTGTGGGAGGAAAAGATCAGTTGAGAACAGGTGATTCATCAGTCCTTTTATTCAAAAAAAGTTCTTCATCGGTAAAGGGATAAACTCCTAGAGCCAGGGAGATGAGTGGGAGTATTTACACTGACTCCAGTGGCATCCAGATTTCATACACAGTGCCTTGGGCAAGGTTACTCATGATACCCTGTTCCACTCAGTTTCCAGCTTCAGCTGATGTTGAAAGAGACTGGGACAGTCTGACAGAGATGTCATATTTGAAGAAAGACCAAAGAACACCATGACCTAAGAAAGTTACAGACACATACCTGGTCCCTGAGCACCTTCAATTCTCAGGTAATCTACAGGCCACTGATATTCAAAACGCAAATTGCAGAGGATGGAGTTATTTGACAAAGAAGTGGAAATACGCTCATAGAGCTTCTGTAGTGTTCAGCTGCCTTCCAAACAATTCTTCAAGCTGCCATATGGACATTATGTAATTGCAAGATATACAGGGAAGAATGGTCATGAACAGAAAAAAAAGTGTGACAAATTGCTACATGAAGATGCTCTGATCCAAACCAGACTTAATTCAAAGAAACCTTGTGTCTAGGACAAAAAAGGGGTCATGATGGCCCCTTCCTATCTTACTTGATGCTGTGTCAGCATTTTAGGTTCTTAGCCATAAATGTAATTTGTGACACAACACTGCACAGCAAACACAACAGGTAGCCTAACCTTCCTCATCATCACAGTGCTAATACACTGTCCAGTCCGGATGTTTACCTTCATTCACCGTGACTAGAAACATTAAACAAACACTACCCAGAGGTGTATGAAATGATAAAATCAGGAGCACTCTTCAGAGCCTGGGAATTCTCATGACTTGTGCTGCAATCTCGTGCTGCTCCCTGCCCATGCCTTTCCTTCTCTCTTACCAACTTATACAGCCTCACTGTCTTGGCAAATAGCTTATTTTCCTTCTATCAGTGACAGCTGTTATTGTAGGAGACAGCACAGTATAAAGTTACTCATTAAGGGAGGTAAAGGACTACTTCCCTTCAACTCCAGTTGAACTCTGGGGGAAAATAAGTGCAGTTCTTCTTTTCTCCTTTGTGAGCAATGACATGGAACATCAGAAAGCACTGGCCTAAGTGCATGTTATACAGATGTCCTCAAGGAGATTAACTCAGGGCATGCAATTCCCAGCCTTTGCACTACAGGGTGTATCTTCCCAGCCAGCTACACCAATTTTACAACAATTTACTTAAATCAGAAGGGTGAGGTGGGACCTGGGTACCAGGTGTCCTGGATTTCAGTCTGAGTTCACCCACTGACAGAGCAAGTGCAGAGCTTTCTATCTTTTAAATCAGACCGGCTTTTCCCCCCAAATTCTTATGCACATAAAGACTGTCTTGAATCACATAAATCTTTACAGCTTTTCCCTTCCCAACACATCCCTTCTGCAACACTGCCTCAGCAAAAGAGTCACAGCAAAAAATCTGGAGGCATGGTAAATGGAAGGACAGAAGAAGGATGGATAAAGGCCAGGTCAACGATATGGCACCACTGTAAAACTGAAGCTCAGGGGTCCTTTCTGAGATAAGGTGTGCTCCAGATCAGTGAGGTGACAGCAAAGATCCAAGGGGACAACTTAATCTTGAGCTAGGAAACAACTGAGACCTTCAGAGCACACTTCAGCAATGCACTACCACTGCTGTCTTCTTCAGGACCTACCACTTAAAATACCCATTCAAGTGCCTTGGAGAAAATGGGCCAGATGCTTTCACCCACTGCAAAACCGACTCTTCTGCCTGGTGCTATTTTGTGCAAATCGATCCCTCATTCAGAAATTAAAAACAAAATGAGCAGCGCTGAAAGACACATCAGAGGAGCTCTGATTGAAAAGAAACCCAGAGTGATGCTGATTGATTACTCCCAGAATGCCTTTCCCTGAAGCAATAATGAAGTACGTGCCTGGGACAGAAGCCCTGAGCAGTGCATGGAAACATTTGAAAAGCTCGCCTGCACCCACAGACCTCCCTGCCTGAGAAGCGTATTTAAAACAGTTCTGCAAAGCACTACAGCCAGGATCTCTACTGAAAAAAACCCATTCCCTTCCCTTCCATTCTCCTCCCCTTTAAATCAAGCTCAAACCCCAAATCTGGGAGCACCTCCACTATGTGTATAATGGTATCTGTCCAACATTCCTCAGTAATAGAATCACTTGGGATGGGGAGGAGAGTGCTGCTCATCCTGGGCAGGCACAGTGCGAGGGATACAGGGAAGATAAACAATGCCCTTTGCAGGTTTCAAACAGAGCCTACTGCTGGTGCTGAAGGCAGTTATTTTAATCCTCAGCTGCAAGTCACTGGGACACAGTAAAAGAGAATTAGCAAAGAAAACAATGAGCATTCATGTCTTATTACTTGACTTGCAGCTGAGAGTATTCAGTAATTCAGAGGTGGATGGGAGAACAGGAACAGGAAAACCTAGAGCAGACAGGCTCTCTGCCACTGAGAGTGGTGAAAGCAACTCATCAGAAGAAGGAAGAGTAATGCCCTAATCATCATTTTCCTGCCAGACAAGCCCCATTTCAGAAATGGGGCACAAAAAGAAATTTTATATTAACAAAAAACAAAGAAGCAAAAATTACTCTGCATCAGTAAGCCCAGAAAGAACATCGCAAGATGATCAAAAGATTCTGTTGTTTGGATGACAAAAAAAAGAGAAAAAAAACCCACAACAACCAACAGATGGGAAGAATTGCTTCAGTTTGAACTGGAAGAGTGTTCTTCTAAAACAAAACAATACAAAGGTATTTCTTCACATTAATTCCCCTAAATGTTGTTTAATCTAAGATGAAACTTTATTTTTCTTTTACATTTTCTAACTTAAAAAACACCAACTACCCCAAACAAAACACCACACAAAACAACACAGAACCTCTTTTTATAAAATGTTTGGAGCTAATTTTAATAAAAAAATGTGGTTTTCATTTTTAGATGTTAGAAAGATCAGCTTTGACCTTTCTAAACCAAAGATACATTGCATTAAAAAATCTGGAAGTAAATATTTTAATGTTCACAAATATATAAAAATATGTAGTCCTACCATTGACTGAAACTAGTTATTTAATCTTAACTTGATTTTATGAAGATGTATGGTCTCTGTGAAGATTCTTGGATATAAAAGTTTGTGTAAGTCCTGTCTTTCATAAAAATTTTCTAGTACGGAGATGTGATTCACAGACTTGATATACATGGCTGAATTCTTAGTCACAGGAAGAGAACCATCAGAACACTAGACTTTTGATCAATTGGTATCACTCTTGATCAATAGAAAAAACACATAGCAAAAGACCAAGATCCCAAGCAGCTCAGGCAGCAGTTTGGGATTAGCTTTGTACACCTAACACTCAAGACTGCTGAGTACCCTTGGGGATTTATATTGCTAGTCCTAAACATCTGGATTTACATTTAGCTAGTTTGGAGTTTTCCAGATGAGTTCTTTCCAACTACATCTTGAAAAAAAACCCAACCAAAAAACATTTCATCACTGCTTTTTAGAAGTCACCATCACTTATCCCCGTTTCCTGAGATGACTTGTGAAGTATACACAACTTTATCCAGCGTGTGGTCATACTAAGTCTCCAGGACAATCAGAGCTTTGCTGTACTGATCTTCAGGTATTTTAAACAACCATAAATTGCGCTCATGTAAGTAGTCTGCACTTACAGTCTTTACTTTGAACACTGGCTTTTGGCAGAAGGACCCAGAATAGCAGAATGCCAACTCCTGGTTCCAATCAGTTCAGAGAGGTTTGGCCCTCAGTGCTGCTACCAGATAACATGCAGAACTGGGAGATGGAAGGGGAAATGGAAAAGCAAAGGCAGTGCTGGCAAATGATTACACTTTCCAGTAATGTGATCCATACATGAAGCCAACTCAACTTACAGCCCAATAACTTGCGATAAACTTATAGCTCCATTCTGAGAGCTGAACACTCTTAGCATGGGGAAAAAAAGAACAGACTCTTTCCTTCTTGTTAACTGAATCCTTGTGGGAGAAATAAGTTAAATTTGAGGATATTATTTTTAGCTTTCTTGGAATGTACTCTTGGACATACTTTGCAGCCAGAAATGTTATAAATGGTCCAGGTCAGTTTGAGGAGTCAGTGACAAATTTTGCCTTGCCAAACATGTCCTCTGTACTGCACTGGGTGTCTATCTTTCTCTCCCTAGCCTCAGCAAGGGCTACCCAGATGGCAGCAAGAATGCCCAAGCCTGATAACCCTGCTGCAGAACATGGGGAAACCAGAGGGTTGGATAGCCAGGAACTCTAATATCCTGTCCTTAACAGTCACCAGGGAAAAGTGCCAGAAACAGTTCGAGGTGGCAACTACACAAAGCCAGTTCACAGGAAAAGCTTCCTTCTTCCCTCCTGGTCTCAGGGCCTGACTCCTGCCATGCTGCAGGGAGAGACTAAGCCTGTTAAAGTGCCTAGATACTTTAAATATCAAGACAGTGCTACAAGTCCATCTGTGAATTAGCACCTCATTAATGATTGGGCATTTGAAAATAAACCTTTCACAGATGTTTAGAAAAGGAAGTTTATGTTGCTTAAACATATTTCTTTGAAATATATTTATATTTGCACATGCTGCGGGGGGTGTTGGTCCACTCATACATGTGCTGTACTCCACTTTTTGGGAAAAGGAACAGCTGCAGACAGTCACATGTTCTGCTCAAGTCCTCCATACGCTGGACACAGGAAGCTAAAATACAGGGGGAGCACTGCCATTATAACCCCTTCCATGTCATATAGCCACAAAATGCCCACATGTCCTCTCTACCTTAGCACTCCTGCCACATGCTTCTGAGCAGAACAGCCCTGAATGTCCAGCACAAGCACGTCCAAGGCTGCTCCTTCTTTCTTATCTGCCAAGAACTGTCAACAAATGTAACAACTGCCAAGGATGCAACTCCCCTCCATTAGAAGGTAACCGGAGCATGAGTCATCTGACAAAGGACAAACCAGACATCAGATTATTGTTATCATTATCTTTACTGTGCACAAGCCTATCCAGCAGCTGACCTATGTCAGCTCCTGTCTCAAAAGATCTCTCAAGATTTTGCGCTAAATAGATGCATCAGTGCAAGCAAGAAACCTCAGCTTTAAAATGTGTCAGGGTATTTGAGAGTAATAATAACCTTTTTCATACTCTGCAAGTTTAAAAATCAACTAGTTTTCAATTTATTTTCTTTTTAATGTAAGACGCATAGAAATTTATTGATATGCACTTTTACAAGTGAGGAAAGGGAATTTCTGGATTACTTCTTTAATTTTTTTTCCCTTCCCCATTCCTGTTTTGTCACAGAAAGGAGGAACAATGGGGAAAAATATGAAGATAAACCCTCCAGAATTAAAACTACTTCATCATCAGGTTTCTCTGAAAAGGAATGCAAAGTTCCACAAAGCTAGGTTCTACACAAAATAAAATACATTTCCTACAAGAAGAAGCTTATCAGCTGTATTAGCATCTTTATATAGACGGGGAAGGAAGGCAGAGAGGAATCAAGTGACTTCCCACTGTCAGTATGCAGTCTAGGCACAGAGCTAATAATTGAATGCAAAACTCCCCAAACCCACTTCACTACTTAGAGGGTAATACTATCCTTATTACTGATTTTAGTAGTTATCACCTTTCACTGATCCCAGCTCTTACTCATAAGCCCAAGAATAAAAGCTTCAAATACATGCACATATATCCCTCTTATGTATCTGTTTCCTGAGAAATCTCTATAGTGAGAGAATAGTTCTAGCAGCTTTTAAACTAAGTCCCCAGCTTCACTCAATAGTTTTCAAAATGCACAAATCAAAAGTGAATGTACTTTTGTAGGTCTCAAAATAAGCAATGCAAAGCCTTCACTGCCATTCCCAGTGACACCCTGTCTCAGCCACTCTACCCAGGACGTGGCACAGCAATGAAAGGCAGCTTTGCTCCCCATCCCGTCACATTGGGTAAACCCCATTTTCCCTTGACAAAACACTTTACCCATGATATAGTTAGTCAAAAAAAGATTTAAATTACTCTAGCATTAGATCTAAGTGACAGGAACTGTTAGAAATGTATTTCTAATGACAATTTGTTTGCTCCTCCATCATGATTGTTTCCATGTTTCACAAGCTCCCAACTTCATAGGGAAACAGGCACAGCCCAACCCAGTCCCCCCATGCACCACAGTTAACATCAGAAGGATTAGCTCCAAGTCTCTGGGGCAATACCTCTGAAAAGGTCAATCCACTGCTGGCAGAATCAGCTCTAGTGACATTTGAGTCCTCCAGACCCATAAGAGACAGAAGTGGCAAACACGTGCCCCATTGTCAGCAGCCACTTAAAGCCTGATGAGCTTCCTTACAGCACCTTCGGCAGCAGAAGAACTGAAATCTCCCACTACCAGCCAAGATCCCAAGCGCTGCTCCTCAGAGGAGCTCACCGGTGCTGCTGACCACTGCTGAGTGTTCTTGGAGCGAGGCTGAGCAGTGCAGGCTGCAGGAGCCCTGCCAGCCCTCGGGATGCAGGCCTGACCTGGCACTCACCCTTGACGCTCCTCGCTCCCTTGTTAGCGCGCGCATAACGGACATGGGCCACGGCACTCCTGGGACAGTTACAACGCCAGCAGGCTGGAACCAAAACGCGTGGCCCGGGAGCTTGCAGGGAGCTTGGGACAACAGCTGCTGGGCCAGGAGCATCCCATTTATCCATGCAGCGTTAACTCAGACGTCCCACGCCAGCCATGTACGTGTCAAAACTCGTTTGCCGCTTCACTGGCAATTTGAGAACCGAGCCCGTGGGGCATCGCATTGTTCCACACCACTCACTGTGAGTGATATCTCCTCTTGATACCACAGTGGACAGCATTTAGGAGGTACCAAATTACCTTTCGTGAAGAAAAAGCTACATGAGTGCATTCCCCTGCTATACTGGTGCTAGCTCAAGCCCAGGGTAAAGTAAAGCCCAGAAGGCTTGTCCAGTTTTATCTCTAGTATAAGCACAAATTATCATAGAGGAAGATTTTCTTGGAGACTAATTCTGTAGATATTTGAGAGTAGCACAGCTTCTCCAAACAGTTTAATTCACAGTCAAAAATTAAAGAAAATTAAAACTTTCTCAGTAAGGTATCCAATTCCTTTGGTCAATGCAGCCTCCGCTTAGAAGCTTTTATGAAAAACACTGAACCTTTAAAAAGTCCCTACTCCATTCTCACAAAATTGCAGTTTCTTTAAAATTTTTCAAACTGTTTAATATTTTAATAAGAAGAAAAGTGTATACTGTCAATGCACACACAGATAATCATCATAATAATATTGAACTATTAATATTCTACCCAAAAAAGTGTTTATAGAAAGTACTTTCCCTTTTTCCACTTCTGTAATCACACCTCTGCATAACACAGATTGAGTATTGTGACATGATTGTGGTAAATGGACCTCAAAATTTGTTACCTCTTCTTTCTAAGAAGGAATTGGGGTTTTTTCTGCTTTAACTTTTAACAAGTTTGCAACGTTATCAGTTGCTGAACAGATTTTTATAGGGACAATCAGCAGAGCATCACAAGGAATCAGAAGTGATGGCAACCATAGGAAACACAGCTAAAGACTGTATCCCAGTTCAAGAGGCTACAAGATACAAAAGGAAGAGTGCCCAAATCTTATGCTCACGCACACAAGCATACATTCATTCCTCTTCATGAGTTATCTTTCCCCAGCTCCCAAACCTACGCTTTTCCCACTCCAGGCTCTGCCTCTGCTTTCTGGAGCCACGGGATTCAGCCTTCTTTGTGCTCATGTTTCTCCAGCTGTCCCTTTGTAGAAGTTGCTAAGTGGATGCGTTTGAAGTTCAGACTTATTTCAGAAAAGCAGGCAGTTTCTGTTCATCAACAAGTGACAGTTGCACCAGGAAAAAATTCCAGACTTCAGGAGTCCTTTTCCTGAGCTGATGCGTGTTTAGACTGACCCCTGCTACCCACAGGACTTCATCCCCCAAATACTGCTGCTCGCAGCCTCACTTCCTGCAGGCTCACACATTTCAGCTGCCTGCTGGGATAACTGGACCATGGTCATCCCCAGCAGTGGGCTGGGTCATCCAGCAGAGCAGAGGAAGCTGCTGGCCCAAACTAGTGCGTGCCACTCACTCAGCACTTCAGCTGCAAACATACATGAATAAAAGGTAGATTGTGAAGGAAAAGGGACATAGAGGGGTGCTCTGTGCCTCTGTTCCATGGCCTGAGCATCCTCTTCAGTGCAGAAAAAAAGGCGAGAAAACAAACATCATTATTATTCATTATTACTGAGTTCAAGGTGCAGGAAAATGCAACATCCTCTGTTCTTGTCATAGTAGCTGGACCTCATCATTTGCTATTTTGCTACTTTGCCTCATCACCTGAACGGAGATAACAGAGACAAAGTAAGTCTTTTGCACAGCCCAAGGTGGTATACATGTGTACCATGGGCTACCACTTTCCTTTTGCCTAGAGCTTGCACCAAAACAGAACAACTTTCAGCAAGGGGGGAAGAACAAGCAATTGTAAAAAATCAATTTTTAGAAAGAATGTAGCATTATGCCATTTTCCTTATATGGCCACTGGTATCCCATGTGGAGGCACAAACAATAGCCAGCTTGGCAGGGGGCGGAGTAAGAAGAAGACTTGGGGGGAAAAATTTTATATATATATATATTCCCTGCTGGCCCTCACCCTCCATTTCCTCTTGGACTTCTTTGTGACTGCACTGAAAGGGGTCAATAGCTCCCAGCTTGAGAAATGCAGCTTTTGAAAGGACTATCACCAGCATCTGTATTTAAAGCATGCCTTTTACTTCACGGCCCCCCAGCTAATGCAAAGCTTTTAAAAAGCGAGCAGCAAGATAAACTTTCAGGGTAAAGAAAAAGCAAAGGGTAGAGGAGAAACAGTACTTATCTGCCTTGGGCTTACTGACACTTTCACTGGAATAAAGCTGTACTGGCAAAGCAGGAACGGGGAACATAAGCTGCAGATGATCCAAAGTGCTACGGATCATTACCCCTGGCTTTAGTCTCCACCTCTCCATCCTTTAAAGTACACTATGAAACCATATGAAGCAGCCAAGCACCAAACTGGAAAGGAGTTTCAAGTGATTAAAAACAATGGGAAAATTAGCACAGGACTCATAGAGCACATCAAAGCTTTGCAACCTTCAGTGTTTAAGAATTTCAGATCTGACAAACACAGGCAATCTAGTCAAATTTTAATAAGCTTAATTAACTTACTTTGATAAAGAAAGACTGGACCAGTGGCTAAGATTGTATTTAGGCTTTCTGTTTGAGGGAATACTCTAAAAAAGCTATGGCACGTTAGAGCCAGGATTTATTGGGAGGGAGGAGGAACAGAATTGTAACCTCCTCCTTTAGTGCCAGAGGACAGAGCCCATGTGGAAGGCTGGCACATGCCCAGTTTTTCAGGATCCCCAGGCTCCATTTCACATTGAAGCCTTATTCAAACCTTCAATAGCAATTATACTGCAGTTTCTTTCTGTATTAGGATGTTGTTTTTAATTCACTTTGGAAGCGGATGAATCCACGTGTTCACAAAAGGAATTTGTACAGCTCAGCTGTTTCTGTACTCTCCAGGTGTAATCCAGTCGGAACTCCATTCATCTGCTTCAGAAACTAACTGTTCTCTCTAAAAAACTTTTCCAAATTTGATAAGCAAACCAGGTAAAATGTCACAGAAAGATGCTGTACTTTGTATTAACTAAATACAACCAGCTATGATTTTCCAGCTCCGTTTTATTTGACTTTGTATTTATCTGGTTATTTGGCTGGAGTCTGTCAGTAAACATTAGCAGAAGCCCACAATATTCATTTAAGACAAGCCTGAAATTCACAGATGGAAAGGTTCAGTGGTACCTCCAGCAGCACCACGCACAGCAAAAAGGTATTTCATCCGACCAAACTGTCTGAGAGAAAAGCCAAAGAGACCAGAGAATGCTCCAGAAGCACAGAAGTAAATTGCATCTTCGAGTCTCTAGCACTGGCAGCACATGACTTTGCATTTCACTTTAGTCTCCAATCATACTATCTTTCTCACAGGCATTCAAATACATTAGTCTGTGCCTTATCAGATCCTGAATTACGATTGTAGAAAAGCTCCTGAGTCTGAGAAATGTAGTTCAGAGATGTTTATGGGGCTGTAATGAGTACTGACAGATAAGCCACACTCATGCAAACACACTTGCAACTGATGTCTGGTTTAACACAATACAGCCCTAAGCCTTCATAATACAGCATAGGAAACAGAATCCTCCCATCACATACTACTAATTGCATCTGCAGTGGTCAGGGGTTGAAAGAGAAGTAAGCAGATTAATTCTATTAGTCTGTGCAATAGTATCCCAAGGGGACAAGGGAAAATCCCATCATTTAAATCAGGACTGGTAGACGCTGCTGGGAACGATGTTACATACTAGTAGAGGATTAAGAGTTTCGACTAAAGGGCCTCATTTTTTCTAGATCTGGTTTCCATGAGTCATAGCAATTAGAACTGCAAGGCTTTTGTGTTTGTTTTTTTCACTTACGGATGACCTGATACATCTTTCCTAGTTGAAAAGTACATTATTAAATTAATTTCTTACTTAACCCCTGCCCCACAAAATACATTCCTTTATTTCTTTTTCTGAAGAAGTTTTCTGTTTAAATTAAGGTATTTCCAATGTAAAATTATTTTAGAACACAAGATCTAAGTATTGCATTATTAATACCTCGTATGTAACATTTTTCTTTTTTCAGCATACTCCTCCCACGCTTTTAACCTATATTTATCTCAACTGTATGAGCAGTCTTGATCCTCTGAAAGTACATTTTTGCTGAGAAATGTTCCCCATGCTGTAAATACATTGCAAGGTTTCACCCCTACAGACAGGGCAAGCAGTGGTGACAAAGCCCCTCTTGAGCCAAATGAATGGAGAAAGTCCTCTGCTCAATCCAGTGCAGCTGAGCCTGAGCATCAAGAGCACTGTCTGCCTTACCTGTGTGCTGTTTTGAAGGGACAGACTTTCAGAAATACTTGTTCTTCTCAAAAAGTCAGGCTGTACTGAACATGCATCGGTCAGGATCCTTGTTTCAGGTCTCTAGCACTGTGATCGAGGCTGGTCAACCTGTCAGAAACAAGAAAAATATGTAAGACATGTACTGGACCTGAGGAGAAGACTGCCACCTTGTTTTACTTCCTCTTGCTTGAGCAAAGACCAACTCTTTCTTGTGCACCTGAAGGAAGTGAGGGGAAGCACCTTGCAGTGACCCTGCACACCCTTTCTTCCTCACTTTCCCGTTCATTAGGCTGAGCAGAAAAGGGCTTTGACTGGAAGGTAGGAGGAGGGCAAGACTATTTCCAGCAGAATAAGAAGCAACAGAGTTGCTCTGCATCTTCCCCTCTTGCTCCTCTGCACAGCAGAGGAGAGTCACACCCAGGAAAAGGTGCTGTGAGTCCCCAAAAGCCAAGTTCCAGAAGAGAGGATGGAGTAGTGTGTGATAAAACATAGGCAGTTAAATGTTTAACACACACACACACACACACACACACACACACACACATACACACACCCCTTTCTGTACTGTATGCAAGAAACATGCACACACCTGTTCATCTACTAGATAGATGTCAAAGTACAACTTATCTGAATGGAGGGACCCAGAAATGATTGAGGACGAAAAAGAGGGCAAGGTGATGGAGCTGAGAAGCAGATAATGGTGGGAGGAAGATACCAGCAGGTGCTCAAGGGGTAAAAACAATAAGGCAAGCAAAAGAAGGTAAATCAGAGCCTGCAGAAAGGCACGAAAGGCCAGTGGGAGAGGAGAAGGGATCATGTCAGGCTGTGTCTGCTTTCTACTTGCAGAAATCAGCCAGACACGGGGCACAGAGGTGGAGCCATCACTGTAACTGAGCGATTGCTCCATAACAGCTCCTCTCTGGAGAACAGCAGCGAGTCTGGATCTCATTCTCCCTGACAGCTCCCGTTCAGATATGAAGATGGCGCCATGTAAATCCATTTCAGGATATTAATTCTCTTCTCTCTAGTCTACTTTGCTGCTTTGCTTTCTTTTGAAGCCCAAAACCTCTGCCCTGCCCAGCCACTCCAGATCTCAGGGCCAATGCCAACTGTCCATATGAAACATCAGGTAGCATCTCTGACCCCTCTGCATCACACAATGCTTAGCACCTCCTTCAGGATCAAGATGAAAAGCTGGGAGAGAAGATCTTTTCACAGCAACTCCAACCAGCAGCCCCATAAGACACAGAGACAGGCCGGCAGCAGGACATGTCAAGCTCCCCTTCTCTGTCATGCTGTCTGAAGATGACAGCCATACCAAGCTGAACTGCCATTTGTCAATCCAGAGATTACAAAGACACCTACAAGCCAGCTGGAAAGAGCTAATGTCACACCAGACCACATGAAAGGAAATTCCTCCCACGCACAGGGTATCAGCCCTCTGTCAGCAGCTCCCTGCTCCCCAGCACAGAGGTGTTACTTCACACTTCCCCAGGATGAGGGAGAGGGCTCAGTGGGAACACAGGGGCACTGGTGTAGAGTGCCCTGCACCCTGGACACTCATCTTACATGCAGTAGGGGAGCAGCTTGGTCTAGTGAGCAGAGCAGGGGCCCACCAAAGTGGTACTTGGGCAGATGCTCTCCATGCCCGTGTCTCCATTGGACTCTTTCAGCACTTTCAGCTGTGGTTCATCCTCCCATGGGTGTTTGTTTACAAGCCTCTTCTCTGCTCTGCACAAGCTGGCATTTCAAACACACATATACCAGCCATATCCTGGTTTCTTTGAAGCAGAAGGACAAGTATTTGAGAGGTGCAAGTGCTTGTATGTAGAAAATGCATATGTCCATACACTTTTGCACAGGACAAAGTGCCTGCTGCCTAATAAAAACGTATCTTACTGAACACAGTTCTAGCCCTTTCAGACATAAGGTGTTGCATATTAACTCCCAGCCTTTGAAGACAGTGAGGGGGAAAAAAAAAAAGTTTATTCAAGTTTGTAAAGTGATCTGAAACCACAACATGGAAAGTGTCACAGGCAGGCATACACAAAGTCATCAAAAATTTGATTCAATGGCACCTTTAGTAACAATTTTTCCTTTCCATTATGGAAGAACAGTCCTGTCCATGTAGGCAAACCCCATTCATCCCCTATTACTATTCCAGCTGATGCACCACTGTGATCAGAAGCAGAGGGCTCTAATATATTTAGGGTCACTAATAGTGTATTTTGTCTTCTGTGCGTGCTCGCTCAGATGAGAGATTTCAATCATCTCTATTCAAGGAACATTAAGAAACACAAGATCTATCAGGTCATATAAATCCTCTTCTCCAGCGGAGGATCATCCCTCTCCTCTCCCCGCTGCTTTGTTTATATGTAATCCAACTGAATGTGCCTCAAGCAGCAGGAATATTCTCCTTTCTCTCATCAGACTCCAGAAAAGTCTGACAGAGACCTGTCTTAAAGACTTGTTGCATGTATAAAGAGTCTGTCTGGTTTGTTTTTTTTAAAAATGTGATTTCTTAGTGTCTCACCAAAGCAAAAGCAGTAGCATGCGAGAAATATGAATAAAGAAAATAAAAAGCAGGCTTCTTCTCCAAGGCTGATGCAGAGGGACAAAGACGGACAGCAGCACTAAAGGATCCAACACTCCTCTAGCCTGCTGGTGAATTTTCAGAAGAGGAGTAGGCCCAGTGGACTATGGATCATCTGGGCTCAATTCATTTTTAATTTGAAAACAAAAATAAACAAAAGCTTAATGTGGAATTTCTCCTGGTTGTTGCCCCGGTCTTACATTTTCTCTAATCAGTGCTGGCTGCTATCAGAGACAAGACCCTGGATTAGACATGACCTGACCCGGACTAGCAGCTCACGGGTGCTGCTCCCACAGCACTGCACTGAGCCCCACACCCTTGGGGCTTTAGACTCTGCAGCTCCTGGGTTTGATTTAAGGGGCACAAGTGACTCTGCTGGAATTTATCTTTTAAATTTTTTTTTCTTTTAAATCCAACCCTCGTCACAGCTTCCTCCCCACCTCAATGTTTCTATGCTTCGGAGCCCCAGTGGTGGTATATTTTGTACATGATATTTTTTTCCTCCTTGTATACTTGTACAGTCACACACATGGAAGTATAAAGCCGCTTAATCAAGCATAAGCAACAAGAGTTTACACTACATACTGACACAGAGATCAGGAGGAACACAAAGCATTCCCACTTAACATTTTATGCATCAGAAATAACACCAAAACAGATGTAAACCAAGCCAGTTCCTCATTACTTAACACAACACAAATCTTTGTGCATTAAATACAAGTGAAAGGGAGCTGTGGAGTTGGCATTAGTTTGACAGATGTTGAGATGAGCTGCACCAGAACTGAGTAGCTCAGCCTGAAACAGCACATGTTAAAAAGGCATCTGCTTATTGTTTGATATGTGTATTTATTTACACAGACAGCTTGCTGACATGCTGAAAGGTTGGGGAGGGTGGTGTAGGCTGGTGTTTTAAACTCTCAGCAGGCATTCAGCAAGCAGTTTGCTATCCTTTGGTCATGTCACAAGCTTCCATTTTATTGCTGAGTGGTGGCAAAAGCGGGGAGCAGGGAAGGAACCAGGATCACCTCCACTGTGCAGACTTAACTCCCCTCCAGAAGCTAGCCCTTAGCACGCAAGGCAGTGTTTCCAAGCTCAGACTCCATAACCATGTTGCCCCTAGGGCTTACCCTCCAGTTTCTGGGGCCTCTGTGCCTTTGATACAGACATGAGAAGAGTCTCTGAAAAGCAAGTCAAGCACAGCTCCTTGTACATAAAAATAGATCTTTTTTAACAAGAAAGAAAATTAATTAAGTGGGTAAAATCCCACAGGTTGGAACAGCAGCTGAGGAATTATCTTTCTATCAGGTTGGTAATGAGGACTAAAAAACTTCACATAAACATTAACAGCTTCATATGGGCTCATTGGCATTTCAGATCAGATGTGAGGTTTGGCATTCCCAGGAGCACCAGACGCAGCTCCAGTTACAGACCAGAGTATGGGCAAAATGCATTTTGCCCTGCTGGAAACAGTCTTGTCACAATGTCTGAAAATCAAAGGTACATATCTATCTACACAATAACTTTTTCCCACAGAAATTATGCCCAGGGAGAATGTAGGTCACAATGTCCAATGCCTCAGGTTGATCTGACTCACCTCTGAAACCTGAGTTTAGGTATATAAGTGTGTGTGGGTGTTATTCAACATGCTGTGGGGAACAGCCAGCACACATCTAGGTGCACATCAAATGACATGATCAGACACTGGCCAAATCCACCACCTCTACCCTACTGAATTAACAGAATCATAGAATATGCTGAGTTGGAAGAGACCCATCAAGATCATGGAGTTCAACTGACCCTATGCAGGACATCTCAAGAGTCAAATCATGTGCCTGAAAGGGTTGTCCAGATGCTTCTTGAACTCTGTCAGGTTTGTCCTGCGACCACTTCCCTAGGGAGCCTGCGCCAGTGCCCAACCACCCTCTGGGGGAAGAACTCTTTTCCTAATATCCAACCTAAACCTCCCCTGACTCAGCTTCAGGCTGTTTCCTTGAGTCTTATCCCTGGTCATGAGAGAGAAGAGATCAGTGCCTGCCCCTCCACTTCCCCTTGTGAGGAATGAGGTTTCCCCTCAGTCTCTTCTCCAGGCTTAACAGACCAAGTGACCTCAGCAGCTCCTCATACTCCTTCCCCTCCAGACCCTTCATCATCCTCATGGCTCTCCTTTGGACACTCTCTAATACCTTAATGTCTTTTTTTACACTGTGGTGCCCAAAACAGCCCCCGGCACTCAAGATGAGGCTGCCCCAGTGCAGACCAGGGCAGGACAATCCCCTCCCTTGCCCAGCTGGCGATGCTGTGCCTGGTGCCCCCCAGGACACACTTGGCCCTCTTGGCTGCCAGGGCACTGCTGGCTCATATCCAGCTTCCCATCAACCAGGACCCCCATGTCCCTTTCCCGTGGCACTGCTCTCCCCAGTCTATACACACAACCAGGGTTGCTCCATCCCAGGTGCAGAATCTGGCACCTGGCCTTCTTAAACTTCCTGTGGTTGGTGAATGCCCATCTCTCTAATCTGTTGGCTCTCTGCAAGGCCTCTCTGCCTTGAGGGGAGCTGACAGCTCCTCCTAGTTTAGTGTTGTTGGCAGACCGACTTAGTATTGCTTCAAGTCCTGCATCCAAGTTGTTAATGAAAATGTTGAGGGGAACTGGGCCAGGGATGGAGCCCTGTGGAACCCAACCAGTGACCAAATGCCAGTCTGATGTCATCTCATTCCCTCTAAGTCTTTTTGCCTGACTTGTGAGAGCCAGTTGCTCACCCATCACCCACCCAGCTGTGTGCTGGATGTTTTCTCCAGAAGGATAATGTGAGAGTACCAAAAGCTTTGCAGAAGTCCAAAAAGATTACATCTAGTGGCTTTCCTAGATCAGCTGGGTTGGTTACCGTAGCGTAAAAGGAAATCAGGTTTGACAAGCAACACTTTCCCCTCATGAAGCCGTGCTGGCTGTGACCTATGACTGTGTTGTCCTCCAGGTGTTTCCCCACCAACACTGCTGGCTGCTTAGCTGTTAAAACTCTCAGTTACTATTCAACGCTAAGAAAATAATATTTTTTTTCCCCCATACCCTGAAATGGAAAAACTACCTGATCTGTCACCAATAACAAGAGTGACAATCATATTCATGGTAACCACTGCAACAGGGGATCCTACCACGAAGAAGCCACAAGGCCTACTGAGCACCATGCTGAACTGTGACAAACTGTTCAAAGCTACATTTCAGAAATGCTTTAACTTCCCCAGCAACTAAGGCAAAGGAATTTGTCCCCTCCCCCCAAAAAAGAAAGAAAGAAAGAAAGAGGGGGAAAAAAAGTGAACTGCTGGCCATCTTTGCCAAAACATGTCTTTGCACATCTTCCTGCCCCTTTGTCTCTGTTCATATCACAAGAGTCCCTGGAGGTCTCACAGAACCAAGCTTCTTACTTTGTGCAGCACAAAAGAGCTCCCTGCCCAAAAAGCTAGCTGACTAAACAAATAAAAGGCAGGAAAAAAAAAGAAAAATAGCATTTCCCTTGTTACATGGGAAGATGGGAAGCAGAAATCCAGAGAAATATTGGCGGTAAAGATCAGGCAGGAAGCCAGTGAATGAACTGGGAAGAGAACATCTTCAGTCTCAAAGCTTATTCCTTCAGTGTGGAGATTACTGTTTCTTCCTTTATCGTTCTCCTGTTTTTCCATGAAATTTGTTTCTTTTACAACTTGTAAAGTTCATCCTTAAAAGCAAAGTTGACAGTCTACTTATGCTTCTCATTTTCATGGGGAGGAGATTTAGGGATTCTGATGTAAATTAAGCACAAGGAATTCTCAGCTGGCACTCAAAAATTGCCCTCAGGAGGCCAAATGCCCCTCCTTTAAATGAACAAGTGCTGGTAGGTGCTGTTTAGTGAAGTTTTTTAATATGCCTAATCATGGGGCCTTCAACTCACCAACTCAGAACCACTTTAGTGCAGGTACTTCCATGGTAGATGTTTCACATATTACCCATGTGTTATCAGTCAACACTCATGACAACCCTACCAGATGAAACAATTATTTTGAAATTGCATGGAAATGAAAGATATCTCTTTTAAATGTTTCACTAATTACCCAGACCTACCAAAGGCTAAGGATAACGGAATATTTCCCCACTATGTCTGCCACTCATTAATTCAAATGCCCTCTGTGCCTTAAACCTATTGGAAGAAAAAAAAAACTGCACTTCCGAGCAATAGGATTAAATTACCTGCCCCAAGGAAGCAGGTTGCATAACAGAAGCATTTGCAATATTAATAGCTACTTGAAATAATTTTAAAACATCGTTTAACAACCATCACTACTTCCTCAGGTTTTCTTGAGTTTGAAATATCTGTAGTGTATAAACGACACTCAGTCTGTTTTTCAAGTTATTCTTTCTTGTTTGACTCAAAATGATGCTTTCTGTCAGCCTGAATTGTTAATTTAGGTTTGCTATTGCTGCTCTCTCCTCTTTCCTTGAATAAAGGGCTGGTTGATCCCTGGGATATTGCAGCACAGCACTTGGGTTTTCACACTCAAGCTGTCACTCTATTAGCTCTGACAATCTGGCAGTTTTCTATCATAGTTTTTAAAGGCTCTCATCTATCCCTTGTAGCTTTTTCCTCAGATTCACCTGAGAGGGTATGTTGACAATTTTGGGCAGGATGCTCCCAGAATTACAGGGGCATCCAAGGGTAGAAAGAAAACAGACATTCAAGGCAGCACATGCTGTATGTGCAGCAAGGGTGTGTGTCTATTACAACAATTCAAACATCTGCTGTTAATGAGGCCAGTTTGGAAAGGCTTTGATTCCTGCCTAGGGAATTCAGTGTCGTTTGCTTGCTCCATGAGAATGCCATGGGCTTCCTCATGCAGTGTTAGATCCAAATATACTTTCATGTATACAGAGTTTAATGCGTGCATGTGATTCTGGTCCTTCAGAAGATTTCCCAGTGAAAAAGCTAATACAGAATGGAGCACTTCATGGAGTTGTATAGCTCTTCAACTCTCCTTTGGAATGCATCATTAGTTCTGCATAACTGATATCTCTGTTTTATCGTCCTCAGATCCCCTTTCTTTAAACAAACTCCAGATTCCCCCACTCCCAAAAAAATGTCTCTTAAGTCCTGATTGTTTTTCTTGAAACACACAATAATTTTAAAGGGCTTAGCAGGAGTGTTTCAAGAGGAAAAAGCACACAAAACCCAATAATCAAGTGATAAAGGCCAAAGAGAAAGCCACAGTCAGTTATGGAAAAGGACATGCAATGTTGTTCCATTATCCTCTTGAAATGAAGAGTTAAATCTTGCAAAATTCCATTCCACTGCCTGCTACTCCACCTAAATCCTCCTGACCACAACAACAAAGCCATGATATACCACATGTCTCGGCATTTTCATCAAGTTCCGAACATCCAGTACATGGTTCAAGGGTTTTGGTCCTTCAAAGTAATGAATCATGTGATCAGCACATGAAATCAAATTTCTAAGTGCAAAGAGAAAAGAAAGTTGATTTTCCAAGACATGGAAGAAACCAGCCTCTCCCCTCAAATCCTTCTTTACATGTCCTGCTGAGTGGGTCAGGCCTCCTTGCCCACATGTTACATCATTTCTGCATCGCCTCAGTGTCCAGCCTTCTGCTCTTCTTAACGGCTTCCTCCTAGAGTCTGAGGTGGCTCTAGCTGTGCACAGGGACAAACAGGCCACAATAAAGGTTTGATTTTTGCAAATTACTGAACTTAACCTCTGAATAAAGGCTACCATAGAAGAGGACAGTGCAAATACACCACCTAAGTCAAAATACAACAACTTTAAAAATTATCAATGAGTAAATTTCCTTGGAACATGCAAGCCAGCAAACTCACACACCACACATGGAAGTAAAGTTTAACTGACTTGGATGGAAATCATGCTGTCATTGAGCAATAGGGCTGCCCATGGCAGAAAACTGACTAAAGGCACAGCTGAGCCCTACAGAAAAAGCTACTTGATTTTCAAGTACCAAGAATTGGATTCCAAAATATAAATACTATTAACAGCATAAATCTTAAAGGCCTCTAAAGGGTTTCCTCTGTCTGCACAACAGAAAGGCACCTATTAATGACAGAAAGCCAGTAACTGGAAGGAATTAAGAACATACAGAATCAGCCAAACAACCAGCTGCACAAGATAAGGAAGAACTCTAAGTTAACACCAGGCAAAGAGATACATCCATCCTATTCTTCTCCCAGAAAACAAAAATTAAAAATTGCCATAAGAGCTGTGTTTTTCTTTTTCCTTTCTACTCTCTGTATGTTAAAAAAAAAAAAGAGGACCAAAAAAAAACCAAAAACAAAAACAAAAACAAAAAAACCACAAAACCAAAAACCAAACAAACAAACACAAAAAAAATTCTGACCACCAATCTTTCAGGACAGAACAACTCTCACACACTTTGTTTCTGGAATTCAGTGTTAAAAATGTTCAAAACTTTTCAATGGTCCAAAGAAAACATGACTATCAATACTAGCAATTCCAGCATGTGTTAGAAACATAGCGATGAGGTAATTGTTTCCTTAGCTAAGGCTCAATTGTACGAGCACCTTATTGCTGTTTTGTGTCATGTGGCATTCAGCAGAATTACATCACATCAGAACGGACTGACTAGGGACCAGGCAGGTAATAATTTCTTGCTGGTATTTTCTGGTGATGGTGCTTTTAAGGACTCATACCAGCTTTCATTACTAGGGCATCTTCCCTATTTGCAAATGTTTTTAATCACTGCTTTCCCCCCCAATCCTTGCCACTGTTTTTTTCTTCTGTCCTCTCATTCAGCAGTTTAAAGACCTAGTAATCAAAAACAGCGTAGCTTAATGGACATTTCAAGTATGGAGCTGCTCATGCAGTCTAGATCAAGGACAATTGTTCTTATTACATGGCACAGAAAGAACAAAATTCTGCAAAAACGCTGGATGAATCCCAAAGGATCTCCCAGAACTGGAGAAATGGGATGCCACCCCTCTGCAAGCTGCAGAAATCAAGCTCTTTGGCTCACTGTCAGTGTGTCAGCAAAGAAACATCTCTCCGTAGTTTTCCCAGTTATTAATACAGTTATTAAAATGTGAGACAATGTTTTCTGTTGTAAAAACACTGTATTGTCAGAGAATGCCCTTTTGGAGGACTCAGGCAATTAGTGAGGAGCAATTCTGAGCCTTGAACACAAGAGAAGGAGGGATGCCAAGGGAAACTACAATTCAATTGAACTCGAGGGCAAAACTCTGTGTCTGCAATAGGACCATAAACATATCCCAAACAGATGTATAGAGACCAGCTTCACAAAGTTTTCAGAAGTGGTCAGAGGTTTGGGGAATGCATCAGTACAAATGTCTCCGTCTGGGTGTTCAAGCCTCCTCAGGCAAGAAATACTTAGCTCTTTCTGAAAAACCTGGCCCTTTGGAAATGTTTCAAATGAAACCAAAAAAATCTGTCCCCCTCTCAAAACTTTAGATGTCACTGACATAAATGGTGGGACTTTGCCTTGCTCATGAGCCCACAATCTTAGAAGTGTTCCCAAAATGCTGCACACGCTGATATGCCTGTCTTTCCGAGCCTGGTCATGTAATAGTCTGTAGAAGCCAAAATGCAACTTTTTACCAGCCAGAACAATAAAGAAGGGGTCTGACTCAGGTTTCCTCCTGACACTGGGACCCAAGGGTTCCCATTACAGGGGTTGTTCCTTCCAACCAAGACTCTGCATTCTGTTTTTCTATTACAGAGTCGCCTGCAAAGATAGGCCTTGAAAATAATCATGGCCTTATATTTTGCCTGACTGTCCCTCATGCTTTTTTCTGTAATTTCAACTTCAGGGTTTTTTTCAGCATTTCAATAAATGGCACATCTGCAATTCAGCATTTTGCACCAGCCTAGAAACAGCGAAACTGAGAGACAAAGAAAAGACCAACACTACTTGTAAAACAGTTTAACAAAAACAGAGTGTGAACTAATATAAGCCGATTGGCCTTACAATCAGCAACAAGAGCTTTTACTAGTACTTCGCTTTTAACTGCAGCATTCTGCAAGAATCTAGAGGAGGCAGCATCCCAACTAATTAGGTAGGCATTGCCATCAGGAAAACACAACAAGGAAACAACTGCACAAAAACTCTCTGCTGTGTTATTTGTCTTGGTCTCTTGGGCCACACAAGCACACAAAAAGGCTCCCAGATGAGCTGTGGCACAGCTCTTAAGACAGCTGCTCTGGACAGACAGCTGTATTTTGGGTGGAATTAGGTGTTTAAAGGCTCTCAGAAAGTGGCTCCTAGCTGCAAGAAGCCAAAGAGAGCTCCTCCATGAGGAAAATTTTTTTCCCTTTGACTCACCTGGGGAAAGCTGCTGCTTGTAATCGATGATTACTTAAGTCAGCTCTAATGTCTGGCTACCAGCTGGTAAGATGCAGCAGTCTGCACAGAGCTCAAGCTAGGATCATGGAGGAGCTTCCTATCGGAAAAATGCTTTTTGGTGCGTGGAAAGTGAGCCCAGCAGCTGGGAGAAGGGACAAAGTCTTGGGAGGCTGTGAAACCTTGCTCTTTCACACCCATGGTGCAATCAATACTTACAGCCTTTGAAAGGTTTCTCAACACTTGCACAGCACCAGCCCATCCGGGCAAATTATCAGACAACTCTTCCAAGGCACAAGCGAGTCACTCTCAAGACAGTAACGAGAGATGCAGCATGCATATCCCTCACCTAAGTACACCTCAGAGTGAGCTTGTCAGAGTTTTTACATGCTGCTGAAGCATTCAGAACACTCCATCTCCTAGCTACAGCAGAAACCAGCTGCATTTAAGTTAAAGGCAGGTGAGAAGGAACACTAAGGTTCAGGCACCAGCTGCCATCCCAGGTAAAAGCAGTCAGAGCAGCACAAGTGTCTAGAACTAAAGGCTTCTTTCCCTCTTGGGCCTCACCTCAGGAGCAAGACAGGTGGAGGAAGCATTTGGCTCACTTTAGGCTTTGCTTTCTTAGTGTCTCCTTTGAAGAGCTGCCACAGTGTCCTGCTGGTACCCAGGGCCAGCTGAGGAGACAGGGCTCTCCTTTGACTGTCCTGTCCCCACAGCTCACTCTCAAAACAGTGGACTCCTGTACCAGGGATTAACTGGAAACAAAGAGGGTCAAACAAGACAGTCGGTGTCAGCTCTGCCAAATGAGCTGCCAACCAGTAAGACGAGAAAGCCCTCACTAAAAACAATCACAAGATGCAGGAACTACTCTCAGTGCCCAGATAATGCTTCACAGGGCCCTTCCCCACGTGCAGGTCTCTCCAGAGCACTGCAGCCAGAAATTCCAAGCCAGACAAGAAGCTTTTCAAGGCAGACATTAAACATTCATTTGTAATAAACACCCTCCTGAGCCCCAGGGACCAGTGAGAGGTGTAGGGAAACACAGCAAACAGAATCCAGAGAGGCCAGATGCCTTGCACTGTGGTTATTTGAATATGTGAATAAAAATAATAGAAGTGTTTTCAAAATGGTCCATGTACTAAGAAACAGCAATGATATTTTATATTTTGGACACTTTAGTTCATCAAGGGCAGTTTTCCCTTATCTCTGAACAGCAAGAGAGCATGGTTCCCACTGTTATTTTAGAAATGTGTACAAGAATTTCAAACACGCCCTCTGCTTTCCAGCATAATCCTTGGACTGAAATGTCTCCACACTTGCAATCATTTTATCTTCTCTCTACAGAGCAGGGGGCAGTTGGGGAGAGCAGGGGAAAAAGAGATCTGTGAGACCACAAACCAAAGGCTGGGACTCATAAGAGCAGCTGGCTATTGCTCATTTAATGGCTTTGGTTGTCCAGTTAGCGTTGGACTCTATTTGTCTATTGATTTTATATTCGTGGTACTGTGGTTTTAAACAGAACTGTGGAGTTCTAGCAACATATAACAGGAAAAGCCTTGCAATATCAGATGGAAGGACACATATAAGGCACTCTGCAACCATCACTGAGGGTGGAGGTCACTATACACAGTTTCCATGGAAAATGCTTGTAACTCAACAATATATCTAGGTGTACATTTTGCATAAAATTACTTAATTTCACATAGGCCATAATATAAATATTTAAATGATTAATATTTTGAGATCATAGAAAGAAGATGGCCAAACACGATGAAACTAATAAAAATGCAGCTGAGTGCATAGCTGAAGCTTTACAGCAAATTTGTTCATTTATGGTAATGTCCACTGTGCATTAGCATTTCCATAAATGCTCCACAAATAAGATTAAAAAGGATTGTTTCAGTTTCTGCTGATAATCAAGTGTTAAAGAATGGCTGCAGAATAAGAATTTTGTAATTCAATGCAAATATTCGTGCAAGAAGCTAAATCCTATGAATTATATGCATTTAGTCAGGGAGCAGAAATACTATTGTGTGACCTATATGTCAAAATACAAACTGAATCATGCAGCTGGAAGCTGAACACTTGAATACCAGCCACAGAATATTAAAAAGGAATTGCTTGTAAACAATCAGCAAACCAAGAAGCAATCTATGAATAATTTCAAATAACTCATGCATTTGAGAAGTTAGTCAGTTATTTGTAGAAAATTTGTCAGTAGAACTCCCATAAAAATGTATTTTAAAATTTCTACAAATTATCTTGTAGATATCAGAAGAACGTTTATGATTCATCATGAAGAGACATAAGTAATTATACCAGGGGTTGAAAAGGCATTTTCTTTCTTGTATTATATTCTGTAACCAATCAGGTGCATTAGAATAATGTTTTTAGTTATAATTCTGCTGATTCCCAAGGCATAAGCCATTAGTGAGTGATGGAGGCATGATGATGAAACTTGATGGCTGAGTAATGTGATTCGCTCTCACCAAGTTTGAGCAGAATCTGACGTCAATGAATCTGTACTTCAATGGACTAATGTCATTATTCAATCTCATTCTAGCAGGTGACCATACCAGATAACAATTTCACTCTCTTGATTTGGAGAAGGGCAGTGACCTGTGATTCAATACACAGCACAGCCCTCTTTAATCCTTTAAAAATTTAAAGCACCTGATTTGCCACCATTGTGAAGCTGGGAAAAAAAAAAAAAGACCACAAGCCCTCCTAGCGATGGATTTTCGAAAGGCTAAGAGCTGCAGGACAGGGATCTCAAGCTGTACATGACAGCTATAAAAGAAGATAGGTGACCTTCCTGCACCGCTAAATCAATTAGTTGTTAGATATACCACAATACTGCATGGAAAGGCAGCAAGCAGTCACCAGCAAGCCTCAGTCCCCCAGGTTCATGGCTGCAGTTCCGGATGGAAAATTCATAAGCCTCCCAGTTCATGAGGAAAACAGCAGGTTATGGAATACAAGGAAAGCTGACCCTGTTCAACTTAATGAGATCTACTCCACGAGCAAAAGGAAACACATTTTTAGAAGGGTCTTATTCTGAAGGAAAATTCCCAGAGCCACAGATCTTGTAAACACGTGAGGTTTCCTTAACCTCAGTAATAAAATGGCAGGAGCCAACATTGCTGCAGAGATTTTACAACATTTAAAAATTATTTTATCATTCTGCTTCTCTCATCAATATTGCATTTCATTTGCTCTTCATTTGATTATTACACCAGTTCCTCTACTGCTGTAACAATGGAGATCAGTACGTGACATCCTTTGTTTCACACAGAAGCCTTTGCTTCCTTCCTCTTGACCTGAAATTAGGAGCACTGCAGTGGATGGTCCAAGAGACCTGAATCACATTGACTAAGTAACCCAGTTTGCTAAATCACAGAAACCACAGCAGCAGAAGGGTGGGAGCAACCTCCCTCCCAAACAATTTGAGGGCTTTGTGACTCTACATTAGGTCACGTATCTTCATTCATTTGGGGTTCTACCACCTGCCACTCCTAAAAAAGTTTAGATCCCTGCTTGTTACACATCAGCAGTGCAACATATCTCCACAGCTTTCCATGAATTACACTTTTGGGGAAATGTTAACAACCATGAGACTTGTTGCATTTCCTGAATGTTTTGCAAGTGGTCTCAAACACTTGTCATGTTTCCTTCAAGTCAGGTACAAGACCAGATGAAGAATTGGCTCTCAGGTGTATCTTGATATCTCCTGAAAAGCAGGAGGGCAACCTAAGTAGATGGTTACTTTTTGAAAACTACTGCTTTTCCCTGCAATTGTACCTCTCCTTGTCCGCATGAGTTTTACTGGCAGTGAATGTTGTAACAAGGACAGATTACAACTTGCATTAGCACATCAGTGGAGTATAACAAAGCCTTTAAACAAGACTGATGTATTTGGAATTGAGAGAGAGATGAGGTAATTGAAAAGGACAGGAGAGTTGTCACACGTGTTTGGTTTGGAGTCCAATATTTTGGAAGTGGCTCTGGCACGGTTGTGTAGTCAAGATTAATCACACTTCTGCCAGCACTCAGCCAGGCTTCTGTGATGTCCCTTCCCTGGACACTCTCTTCTCCTGTTTGGGTCAGCAGTTAGAGGAAATCCTAGGAAAACAAGCACCTCCTTTGGGGCTGTATTTAAACTAACAGACAGCTCCTCCTGAACAAATGCCACTGTCATAAAGACATCCAAATCATTACACAATGTGTTTAAGGAGGAGAGATGCTGTCAGGCCCAAAAGCTCAGGCAGCAGGCCATTAGGAACCAGCCACACTTCTTGGATTGACTGACTTTAACTCTCTTCTGTATAGTTCTTGCCCAGCTTCCTCTCAGGATAAAGTTGCAGTGTAGCTGTTTCACACCCCCGAGCTGCAGAGGCTGGGCAGAGTTTGCCCAGCAACCCTTACAGCTCTCCCAGCCGAGCCAGGGCTACAGGCAAGGAAGCTCCCAACCTCATCCTCCTGCTAAACTGAGGAACTTTGCTGTCATGAGAACACCAAGCCAATACATCACAATTTTAGAGTCTCATAGGAAATGTATCTTTTAAAAATGAATAAAACATCTTTCTTACTTCTAAAAAAGGAACTGTAACACCACCAGAAAAAGGAAGCAATTCTCAAAAACTTTACTCCATCCTAGAGAAACAAACAATTTCATTATCTCTTCTCTCACTAATGTGCCCCTAACCTATCCCAGCTTCACAACTACATTTTCTCCAACAGATGGTCTAAGTGATTAACATAACTTTGCTAAACTTGGGGAAAGTGTTTTCAACATGTATTTATTTAGTTTCAAAGGCTGATGCTTCTATTTCAGATATGAGAAACCACATTTACATGTTTAAAAGATTGCCTCCCCCAACAGTATCAATAGACCTAATAAAAGATCCGACCTACTTTCCCTGTGAACCTTACCCAAGAAACTGACACTGATAGTGGTGTTTCAGTACAGCTCTTCCCACTGAATCTGCGTATATGTCTCTGCCGGCCTGTGTTCATATTTCAGTCAATAAAGGATGAAACACTAAAAGCAACAGCTTTCCCCTTGAAACATACCAAGGCATTTTCTTGCTGTAGCATTTGTATTTGCTGCCAGTACAGGCAGGATTGTGTCTTCCTCCTCGGAGACCAAGTGCTCAGGGAGGAAGAGATCAGCAGGAGCAGAGCTTGCACTCACAAGCAAGAGGCCTTGCTTTCAAGTCCTTTGTACAGTATTTATAAAGTATCGATGGAAGCTGAAGGTGGCAGCTGGTTAACATCCTCTAACACCACTACAGAACGGTTTTATCCAGAAGTTAGCGAGAGCCTCATAATTAATTGAGGCTGCCGAAGGAATGCAGGCAGACTGACTAATTACCTCTGATACTCTGGCTAAGATGCTTGTTGGTGGAACACGTGTTAGGGGATCTCCAGTGCTCACAAGCAGTCAGGATCTCTATTTCATGTCTCCACTAAAGATGCATTTCTAAATACCTAACACAGCTCCCTCAGCCAGAGCCTTCACTCTGTGTTGTATTGCTACAGCCATCACTTTCCTTTGCCTCACAAACACGGCCTTGCTCAGAGCTGCCATCGCTCCTAGCAACTCTAACATTTACCTGTGACATACTGACCAGCAGGAGAAATCAAGTGTGAATAGTGAGGGCAGCATAAAATAATGTCAGAATTGCCACGGCCAGCCCTCCAAGCTGGATACTTACTTGGAAACAATCAGAAAATCATTCGTGCACTGGGAACCTTGTGAGGTTCAGCAAAGCGAGCACAAGGCAAGTGGAGCAGGAATATAACAAAAAAACCAAATCACATCTTTCAGTGGAAGGAAAAAAAAATAGCATAATTTAAAACAAACTTTCATACAGCATTGGCCAAAATGCCTGCTAAGGGTACTTATGCAATAAATCAGCTTCTGATTTCTGCTTAACCTTGTGACCTTTTAAATCTGTGAGTGGAAAACTCTCTGGTTAGAAAAAAAGTAAAAGGAGAGATCAAGTTAAATAGTTCACCTGGCAAATATGCAAGAGGCTTAAAAACTACCAGCCTCATTTCCCCAGATTAATCTGCAGTGCAAACGTGAAGATGCTAATGATTTATTTCTCACCCCTTGGCACCAACTCCCTCTCGGTCTCTTTAAGACAGAAAAATGAATAATAATAATAATGATAATAATAACAAATTTATGTGCTCTTTTCATCAACAACTCTGAGCTCTCATTTCTGACTTGGTATTAAAACATCAAAAACAAGCTCCCCAGCCCCCATCCCACAGGGTCATCAATGATTCTTTACCACTTATAGAAGACCTAAAGAGGCACTTACTACATTTATTATGTTACAGTTACCAGCACAAATTCTTTTCAAAACATAGTAATCCTGTCCACATGATACTTAACTCCCCAGTACGTCCTTTTGCAGTCAGGTTACTAACCTTCATATTAGGTAGGTAAAGGAAGATTAACTCTGAATATGTTGAAACCAAATTTATAGTGTGATACCTCCTCCTTTTTTTCAGTTCTAGGCCCTGCTGGCCTCTATCTAGGACCTGACAAATCTCATTTGACGTTACTGGCAAATGCTTCTTGATGGAGCATTTGGGATCAAAGAGGGTCTTCTCATTTCCTCCCACTGCGACTCAGTTGGTCTAGTCTCACTTTAATTTGTCTTCCTAGTCCTGCAGAAACATCTAGCAAGCAAGCAAGCAAGAGAAAATAACTCCTTTCCCATTATAAATTCAGGTCTCAAAAATTTATTTCTAAGTTCTGTGTTTTATCCATGCTGACTTTAGAGCAAAATACCATATTTTCAGAACAAAATAGCTTATTTCCAAACTTCAACAGGCACCCAAACTCCTATAAGCTAATAATATCCTCATTACAAGACCAAAGAGGAAACTCTAAATTATACTTTGCATTCTTAGCAAAGGTAGGTGTTTTTTCTCTCCTGTTTCTCCATCCTGAAGAAGCGCCCAGCAGACGTGCAAGCACAGCTTGTTCTGCTCAGATCAGGAAACTCTGAGAGCAGCGGCCTGCCCTTTGAACCAAAGCAGCAAGAATTCTCATTAGGTATCAGCAAGGTAAGGAATAGAAGGAGCCACTTCACTCCCCCAAGCAAGGATAAGCCAAGCGACCCAGCTGGGCTGTCCAGCAAAACATTCTGACCACATCTTTGCTCCAGCTTGCTCTCCTCTGGGCTGTTCTGTCAAGAGGCTTTTGTGCTGATAACATGTGCAACATCCAGGTGCAGGCAAGAGCAACAGGGCTCCTTCAGCACAGTGCAGAGACACCAGGAGGTGGTTGGGGAGGAAAATAAATAAGGGATAAGAGAAGGCAGCAGGTCCTGAAACTCTGAAGTGTTTTAATCTAATGAGAAAAGGATTTTACAAGAGCAGCTATGAACCTGCTCAAAATCATAAGCATCCGAATGCAAAACATGCTGCCAAAACCCACCTGCCACCACATGTACAGCTACCAATCGCTCCTCCCCAAAGGAAACGGGAGCCTTGTATTTCAGGGAGTCATTCCTGTTTCCAAAATGGAACACTGATAATAAACAGCTGATAATAAACAAAACCCCTAATAACCATGAAACACAGAGCCATTCCGTGATAGAGAGTCAGACTTCCAGCTCTCTACTTGACGGTGGTTGCCAGGGACAAATCCTTGCTTTGAGTAGGGAATAGACTGCAAAAGCAGCCCGGGTATCATTTTTATTGGGTGCTGTCAGGAGTTTGAGCTGGATTAGGCAGAATCCCTAATCCTTTTCCTCCATCCACTCCAGTCAGATACTGGACTGCCAGAGATCCAATTTCAAGGATGTCTAAAATGAGATCTGAGAGGTTGAATTAGAACTTCCGTACCCTAGCCACCTCCTGAGATAACAGGATGCAAATTCACTGGCACCCTGAAGATGGACCAGATGAGCACTGTTGTCTGACACAGGCACAACAGCAGGACTTGTGTGGCCTAGAAAAAACAAAAGCCTAGGTAGGAGAAGGCTTTGCAAGAAATCTTCACCTTCTCATTTTCAGATGTTGAACAGACTCAAAATCCTGTCACACTTCACCCCCTTCAAAACACAGCAAGCTGGAAGGAGAGGCTATTTGCTTGTTTTAGTGAAGACCTTTTTTTTCCAATCACAAGCCTAACTGATATTTTCTAGCCAAAAGTTCTTCCGAGATTCAAACAAACAAACAAATAAATAAACATGCTCAAAACATTAAAACTCTAATCTTACAGGTTTTAGATTTTAACATTTTGACTTTGTAGAAATTCCACAGAAAAGAGTGTATCTTCTGAAACCACAAAATAATTGGGAAGAAAAGACTAAGGCATGTAGGAAAAATGTGTATCGCTGGCTCAAACGAAACTGATTAATCAGCAGAGCTCCTAACCCCAGGCTGGCTGGAGGCCTGGCTTCCCCAGCTTAGACACTAACTATAGTCACTCATTATTATTCAGCACTGGCTCAGCACAGACAATACACACACACAGCACTGTAAAAAAGCAAAGGAAGGTACTCTTCCTGCATCAGTAGGTTTATTTTCTAAGGCCATCAATCTCATCCTGACATTTGGTACATGTGGCAATCAGCAGATGGATAACTGTCACAGCACTGCACCCTTTTTTACCTTTCTTATACTAAAGAGAACACAGCTACATTTGGTGACTCTTTTATGAAAACAAAGCTGGTCAAAACATTTTAAACTCAAACTTCCTCTCAAAATGAGAGAGGAAAAAAACACCCCATGGTAATCTCGCCTGGTTTTCAAATCACTCTACCTGAAAAGCAGCTTTGAAGAAGATAGTGTTCAAAGAATATTTGGAGCTAACCGAGCACAGCTTATGAGGAGCCAGCAGAGCTCGAAGCATTCTGATTCTCGCTTGGTAAGGAGGTGCTGGTTTTAATGTGATTGCTACAAAAGCAGAGACAGGTAACCCTCTGCAGGGCTGCCACGAGGCACTCCAAACTTGGTAGATTTAGTTGCAAATGCATCTTAATTTATGGGGGTAGGATTAGGTAAATGGAAAGAAACTTGGTGCTGACTTAGACAAGGCAGTGACTTTGATGTCCCCAGCCTGTGCCGTGCTGAACTGCAGCCTCACACCTGACCGACACCCACCTGCCAGATCAGTCCCCAAGGCAGCCAGCAATTGCAGTGACTTGCTCCACTTTGTGGGCCTCACTAGTGCCAAGCCATGCTGCAAAAGCTTCACCCTTCTTGGCCACAGATGAGGATGAGCTAAAGCCTTCATCTTATAGGGTAGATAGGAATAAACAGACCTGGGTTTTTTCTCCAAGCTGTTAAACCTGTAATAAGGTGCACACCAGAATGAATGCAGGGGGAAATCTACCCTGAGGGAAGTGCTCTAACCATTATTGAAAGGAAACCTCCCTCAGTTCCCACTGAAGGGAACTGGAGGAAGCAGAGATCCATCCATGTATGCAGCCACAGCAGCTGACTACATTGCTACAATTTTTTCCAAAACTTCCTTGGTTCTAACAATCAGATCTACCCTTTATGGATATAATTTTTGGATGCCCAGACCACAGCCACAAACGTCTATCAGAATGGTGCTGTCAGAATGCAAACAACCTCTGTTGCCCCTGAACACAAAGTCTTTTTTCTCAGGCAATGTTTCCCAGCCTCTGGGAATCACTCAGGTGTAGCTAACAGCAATGCTAAATCAACATGGCTGTAAACCCCACATATTTAAATTCCTCAGTTTCTAAGGCAAAACATCTAATGACTTTATTTCATGGAGAGCAGAAAGGGATAGCAGAGTAACTAAAAAGAAAGTATCCTGCAATGCAAGGAGATTTCTATCACCCTTTGGTTTTTGTTCAGATACCTTGTTTAAAGGAGAGCCCGGGTCCAAGAAAAGAGAGAGACATAGGTCTGAATGAAGTTCACTGGAAAGCCTGAAGTTTTTACTCTCTCACAAAACAATGGATTTACTCCATGAGCAACTCCTTGTTTCTCTCCTCTCTTTCATCCCATATGTTGCCTCTGAATTTGAAAGGCTGCCCAGCCCCTCCTGTAGCTCTATGCCACTTCACCCTAGCCAGCTTAGGCAGAACTGAGCTGAGTTTGATGTCTCCCCTCCTGGCACAAGCACCATGGGTGCTGCCAGGCACTTTGGAGAGGCTGGGGAGAGTGGCTGTTACCTCCATCAACATCTTCTGGAGGAGGAGTATGCCCTTTGGAGCCTCTGGGCAGCCACATCAGTGTGACATTGCACCAGTCTGAAACTGTCCGTTTAAAAGTGAAAAAGAGACACAGCCCAGCTCTGCACACTCCACAGGGGCGGTCAAACGGGAGATAGGCAGTAGTCGAGCAGGTACACACTGTATTCCCTACTTCTACCCTCCTCAAGGCAGCAAAAGAAGAGACTCTCAGGCTCTGCCCCACCCATATCTCTGCAGGGGAAATACCAGTGGTGCTGCCTGAGCCCAGCCGCAGCCGCCTCAGGCAGGGCAGCCATCAGCACAGTCACCAGCCCAGAACAGAGCTGAATTTAAGGCTTCATTCAAACTGTGATTTCAGGTTTACATTTGGGAACACGCACTCTGGACAGCAAACACACACGCGAGTCTCTGGGTGCCAAGTCATGCAGTGAGGCAGCAGAGGGAAGGGCCGAGCGCTGCTGGCCAGGCTCCATCCCTGGGGCCTCAAGCCCCAGCTCTGACGCAGAGTTCCATTGTGAACGAGAGATCTTGGGGGAAATGCTCGCATCCGGGCAAACATCCCCTTTGAAAAACCCAACCAGTAATTAAGCCCTCAACTTTCTGAGCAGGCTGAAGCACACAAAAAGTTAGAGTCCCAACTGGCAGTGTAGCAAATCTAGCACGTATTGGCCATCACGCCCAATGCAAGGACAGCTACCCTCTAAAGGTGCCTTGAACTGAGTGTGCACAGGAGTTGAGCCGCCTTTCCATCTGAGGGTAACAACACGCTCCAACTCACTGAGCTGAGCCAAGCACACCAGAAGTCAGGGTGGCAAATGACAGCATTATGCATCAGCACAGGAATTATGTAAAATTATGCACACAAACACACAGGGGAGGAGAACATCCAGCTTCTTCTCCCAGTTGTGGCAGACATTAGCTCTTCAGCATGTGCTTGCAAACTCCTTAAAAACCTCAAAGAACGTCTTTCTGGCCTTGCATATTCCTATCTCCTCCCTGCCCTCCTTTTCACTAAAATTTCTCATAGCAAAAATAGCCAGCAATGAACATACAGTACAGAATAAAGACTGGTTTTTCTGCTTTCTGACTTCAGTTTCACAACCCTGTGGCTCCATTTGCTTTGGTGGTGTCACTTCTGCTTTATGAGGGAGGGAAATCTCAGGTCCCCAGTGTGCAACTCAGGCACAACACTGTTCCTGTAAAGTGGTTCAGTCAAACTCTCAGAAAATAACTAGAGCCAGGAGTGATTTTATAAGCTTAGAGGAAAGTGTCTCAAGCAAGACACAATGGCGTGGATTGTGAAAGGCACAAAACACCATCTATACCCTTCACCCTAGGCTCAATGTAGCAATCTCTGACTGCTGACCTCCGTTAACTTTTGCAGAATTTCTAATTCTGCTTTTAAAACAGATAAAAACGAGTAAATGAGTAAACTGTCTTGACAAGAAACCCTGCTTTCCATGCCCATTAAAACCTTAAACCCTTTCAAATCTTCTCCGGCAGCTGCAAGCATCTTCCCAGTAGTTTCTGGGATGCCTGGTGGCTGGCTGCACAGCAAGCCACAGAAGCCTCTAAGGATTCCTGTTTCTCTCCTTGCAGAAGTAAAGACAGAGATTAGATTTGTCAAATGGGGATAAGAAGTTAACGGGGCTGATAAGGTTAGACATGCCAAGCGATTCAGCAAACAATTCTGGAAAGAACGATTAGATCTGGGCTAAATAAGTATGATAAATGCTGACTTTAACCCAATTACTTACAGTGATTTTAGACGTCTGGGAAGAGCTGAGCACCACAGCATTGCAATCAACGAATGTGCATGAAACTGGGCAGGCTCCCTCACTCCACCTCCCAAAGACATAGAAATTCAAGTTGAACTTTTTTTGAGAAAAAAAGGTCTCAGAGTATTTCTAAATCTGAAAACTCTGTGCTGGTTGTAGACAGGCTTTAGCAGCAGGGAAGTCAAGATCAGTTCCTGGTTTTATTTAATTATTTTTAATTTCAGAAAATAAACTTGTCTCAAAGACTTCCATGATCTGATGTAAGTTGGAAGCCAGTAGAGACATACACTTGGTCTCTGCTGTCTAAAGAAAGCCTTTTCCCCCTACAAATGTCATCAAATGGAATAGTCAAAAGAAAATTTGTCTTAGACAAATGCTCTATTTCTTTTTCTCTAACCTACAATCCAAAGACCCTGAGGTCATTTTCTACTTCAGCTGGTGCCTCCCCACTTTCTGTGGCTCTGCACCATCACCCTGTAAGAGTGAAAGTCACCCCAGACAGAGGCCAACCTGAGGTCTGGGGCTCACTTAAGTCATACAGGCTTAATGCAAAGATCAAGAGCGTTTTGAAACCAAGACCATTTACATCAGATTTAAAAAACTCTAGATGGGAAAAATATCCTGGTCTCTTAGCTGGTCACCAACACATGATATTTAGTAATAGCAAAGACAACAACTGTAGGTTAGGCCAAAAAGTTTCTCAGTCAAGTTGGCTTTGATGTACATGTCTTCAATAATAAACTCATTTGCTGTTCGTGTTTTCATGCTGAGGCCTTATCCAGAAGGATTACTGCCCCTCTGTTTTTTCCAAAGCATCTTTCATTTATGTCATGAAACATATCAGCCTAGTTTTTTTTAATCTAATTTAATCTGTGGTTCTGGCTTGTCCTAGTACCAAAATATTTCTTCAGTATGTTGTTAAAGAGCATAGATACATTCACATGTGCTTCAACAAACTATTTTGGACAGGGAAGTTTTTGGGGAAATTGCTTGGAGAGGTTTAAAAGAAATAATGTTCTTTTATTATTAGGACTCGTAGAACATAAATACAGCTCCCAGACATTTTTCCTTTTTCAAAAAATTCTGTACTCTAGGAAAAGCCTTGAAGCTACCACAAACTGGCAAACTGCAGACCCAAGGATTATTTTGTAGAAAATAGTATGAAAATATTTTTATTACATGCACTCAGAGCTACAGTGTTCTTGAATTATGCCGGATGTCTAAAACAGACCTCACTGTAAATAGGATGCACCAGTATGGCATGTGTTGAAATTAAACCCAAAATACATGGAAGAAAATTTTGCTTCAAGACTGTGCACTCCCTTACTGCTCCAGGGTTACGGTATCTTATGTGTATTCTCTCTTTGCAATGCTTCTACAAGCCAGGGAAACTGGGGACAGTACAGAGAGCATCTGAACAGAGCCCAGAGGTCTGGCTGCCCAGAAATCCCTGCACTTCCACTCTGCAACCAAGCTCCATGTGCTTTGTCTCTGTGTACCCAGGGTAGTGCCTGCCAGCAGCCCCACTAACGACCTTCTTGGAGACAGTTCTTTATTAGTAGCAGCAAAACTCTGTGTTTTTAAGTCTAAATGACTTCCAGGCTAAGATAGCATGCAAATAGTAGTAGGCAAAATTCCTCCAAGTCAGCTGTGATGGACCCTAAAACAGCCCTACACTCCTTAGTGCATGCAGATACACAGGCTCAATTCAGGACCACCAGCAGAAGGTATGTAGGGCTTAAGAACCTAAGGACCTGCATTTTTCCTAAAGGGTTTGTTTAAGGAATTTCGGCAGGCAAGCGGGTGAGGGAAGAAAAACTTTGGATGGATGACATTAGTTGATTTAAAAGGTTTTGCATTTTGATCATGGTCAGAAATCTATCTACTATAGAATCATAGAATTTACTGAGTTAGAAGGGAAACATCTGGATCATCAAAAGTCCAACTCCTGGGTACGCCCTGGGTACTGGGCAAAACTGGGAAAAGAAATGAGTGTGAAACAGCACAAGCTAGAAGAATTATCCAAGAATGAACTACTCAGATGCACAAGTAATGCGTTATCTCCAGGAAGAGGAGTGGGGCATTAAAAATGGTGTGGGAAAGAAACCAGGAGAAGTGATGAGTCAGCGAATAATCGGTTAAAACATCTAGCTTCAGCTGTGAGGCACTGGCCCGCTCAAAATCATACTTGGAGCAGAGCCTAATACTCTCCAGCTGCTCCCTTCCACCGTAAACTCAGAGACACTAATTTTGACCAAAAAGGCTGGGCCAAACCCAGGACAGTCCTATGAAAGTCCTAGAAAGATCCCCACGAGAAACAAGCCAAATGAGGCATGCAGCTACTTCTTCATTCCCCATTTCACCGGCTGACATGGACACCGCTAGCTCTGCTGGGAACCAGTGCAGCACCGCAATTATTTCTGTTCTCTAAACAAAGCTCTGCTGGGCTTGGGTGATTAGATGCTTAGAGCCAAGGAGCAGGTGGAATAATTTTGTTTGGCAGTGATTCAGATCTGGCAGTGCCTCAAGGGACAACAATGTTCAAGGGTTTAACAATACTCAGTCCAAGGCAAATTATGAAGACCACAGACTGGCGTGAATTGAGAAGCCCCCATTAGGCAGCAGATGTGTGAGGCATTCTCCTGGTAGGGC
This sequence comes from Dryoscopus gambensis, assembly GCA_013389985.1. Classification (NCBI taxonomy): domain Eukaryota; kingdom Metazoa; phylum Chordata; class Aves; order Passeriformes; family Malaconotidae; genus Dryoscopus; species Dryoscopus gambensis. The sequence continues at coordinate 357,987 of WEIT01003908.1, forward strand.
ACAGGCAGGCACAGCAGGTCCTGAGAGGAGGTGTGAGGGGCAGAGAAAGCTGTGCTGGCCAACTCTGCCCCAGCCACCAGGATCACAAACCCAGCCCACCGCATGTCCAGTTGGTGCTGGCTGTCAGTAAACAACAACTGACCTAAGCTGTCAAAAGCAGTTTCTTTATTAGTGCAACCAAAAAGTCATCCCTGGGCAGCCTAGCTCAAAACATCAAATAAAGCTGATATCAACACCAAAGTGTTGAATTTGTCCATGCAGCCAGAAGAAAGGAATAAAGAGAGCAGTCTCCAAAGAAATTAAGCTGCCTGTAACCCTGCATATTGTCAATTAGAGCGTTTGATGGCTCATTCAACAAGGGTCTAAGTATCATTCTGCCCTAGCCCTAAATTCCCACACAAGGTGTTACATTTGTTTGGCCCATGATTTCAAACTTTGCTAACAACTGTTCCTGCTACATGTACATGGGCTGTACCCATAGGAGAAAACTATTTTGGGTGGGAGGTACTCAAATCCAGAACAGTGGTTCTGAGGCTGTTTGGCCCTCTTCATTGTGTACCTTATTTTGCTGAACTCTTCTTCAATGCCCTTGAAGACATTGACAGGAGAGTAGGGAGAGCTACATTTACAAGAATTCCTTGTAAGCACCAGCCCCTGAAAAATAGACTGGGATACTGCTGCTTATAGGAAAGTAGAAATGAATGCTTTTGGTATATTGCTTTCTCAAAGGATTAGAATAACTTTCTTTTCATTCCACATGAAGATTTATAGTGGGCTTTATTTCCCTGCAAAGGAGAAGGGAGTACTCCATAAAGGATGGACATGGAAACTATGCAGACAAGACTGCTGTTGGGTTAACATTTACTTTAACTCTAATTTTCTGGTGGCACATACAAGTGTTTGAAAATAATAAAGGTTGTCAAAATATTTTCCATAATAAACTCCTACACACAGCACATTTACAAGACCAGCACAGTTTCCTACCCAGCTGGTGCACTAGCTGCTACCAAGATATTATCCGATTGCTAAGATGCCATTGCAGCTTGTGTGGGAGCTTGCCTTCTCACGATGGGCTGAAGCATTGCCCCTCCTCGTCCTTACATCTCTTAGCATGCACAGTGTCCTGCATTCTCACAAGTGGTGGCATTTGGGAAGCGGAGGATTTCTCACCTAAGGATAACTAGTGATCCCAAAGTTATCAACTACTCCAAAACCAAAAGGCAGGGGAAGGCAGTATAGCTCTGTTATAAAGGCTGGTGTATAATGCCTCTGGGCAGACTGCAGAAGACAGCAACAACTCCCCTGCTTTACTCCACACTCTCATAGTTACACGGGCAGGATGCAAGGGTATGGGGGATTTCCATTTTTGCTAAACATAGTGGCAAGACAGAAAAAAAGTGAATTTAAGACGTACTCTCAATTTGAGAATGGCAGATTCATTCCCACTGCCTCCTATCTCTGGCTTGGGATACAAGCTCTGGAACAGGGATCCTGAGGCTCTTTATTTCAAACCTTCATTTTATGCTTTAGCAAAGCTTCTTTCCTCCTCCTTCCTCCCCCCACCCCTTTTCTTTTGTTTTTTATTAATTGAATATATAAAAAGAGAAACAAACAAAAAAGTCCTCAAAAACCCATAACAGGGTGAAGTGCCCATGCTTTCTGCCATAATAACATTCTCTAATTAAAACACAAAGCAGCCAGGGCTACAGGATTAATGGACATGGTTTCCTCTTTTCAAGTCTTGCCTGCTGACAGATCGCCTCATTCCTTCCTTGCTCTTGAACCTCTCAGGAAAAAAAATAATCCAGTTTGCTTATCTTACAGTGTGAGGTTGCCATGGAAACCGCATCCCCCTGTGAGATGCTCTGTCATAACATTTCAGCACTGTATGGAAGGCTTAAAGACACAGCATCCTCTACTCTGAGGGCTCCTGAGCTAGCCAGAGTCTTTGCTGATGAGCAGCTGTCAAACCTAGTGGAAGTCTAAAGTTGGGAGGGAGAGATAGAACAGTAACAGTAGAAATACTCAGTTGCCTGGTTCTTTGCAAAAATCCTCTTCTTGCGCTGGCAGTTAATATTGACCAAGAAGTCCTTCACTTTGGTGTAAGACACATTTTGCTCTTTGGAGAACCTGTCCCCTGACAGCCTGTTGAAAAAAAAGAGTTCTGGCACCAAAACATAACCCATCATTCTACCATGGGGTAGCACAAAGCACCTCTTTAGTCAGGGTTTTATGTCAGATTAGTCTTTGAGCCCTATTTTCTCAGTCCTTTTGTAAGAAAGGAGGGGAAAAGTAGCAAGCACGATAATTGCCCATAATGGGAACAGGCCTCCTATAGCCTGCTCCTTAATTACAGGGATGGCTTCCAGGCTGTAATCACTAGGGGTCCAGATGGAAGTTCTCCAAGCTCTTTGAGGGACAGAATGTGTCAGTTATTAATTAAACATATGAGGCAATTAGCCTCAAAACTTCGTAGTAAATCACTACAGCTGTGTTACTTTCACTTTTTCCTTTGGTGAGTGCAAGTCAAATGCACAGTGTGTTTCCCAGGGGGGTCGCAAAGACTGCAGCCAAAAAGCATTCCCAAACAAGACCTTTGTTGCTGGGTGGAAAAAAGTATCTGCAGAAAGTTTGTTTTCAGAAGTCAGCTACTTCACAGTCACATCCCTCATGAGCAACGATGGATTCTGTGTACGAAAGCTATTCACCACTCAAGCTGTCTGGTGTGGAAGGCAGCGGAACTGCCACCCCAAACAGCAGCCTGAAGTTGCTCTGGAACAACAGCAGGAGGAAACCATTTCTGTGACTGACGTGGTCCATATTCCAGCATCAGCTATCCACTGTAATTAACTGTTTTAGAGCTTGTCAAGATTTGTGTCTTGGTAGACTCTAGCACATATAGGACCCTGTTGCTGGTTGGTCAAAACAGCTTGAAAATGAGATGCTGTGTTGCAATTCTTTGTCTATCTCCAAGAGTGGAAACCAGGCCAAAACCACCACAGTTGTTAAAACCCAGTTAGTGATTTATTCCAGTATTTGTCTTCGCAGACAAAAACTCTCTCAGTCACATCAAGGCAGCCTGACGTCAGTGCATTGTTAGTCAGCTTTTTACTCTTTGGTTCAGTGCCACAGTTGGAGATTCTATCAACTACAAAAACCTCGGTTAGTTTCCCTACACTTTTCTCACATGTAGCTGACAAAAGGTGCAGTAAGTCATAATTGACAACAGTAAGAACTGGGTGGTGACCTCAGACCTGTTTTACTCCAACATAAAAAGAACTTCAACCCAATTTTACTCTAATATATAAAGAACTTTGACCCTTTCCTTAGACATTTTAGCATGCTTGGAGAAAACACTTTGAGAAAACTCATAGGGGAAACGGAGAAGAACAGCACACGCAGGCTGTAATCACATGCTGCAAGCTCCCCCCGGTACTTGGCGAAACACAGCCAAAGTAGTCAAGGAGGCTTCTTTGGCGTGAGCAGCCACTGGATTCTCAAGAAGGATCAGTGATGATTGCTCACCCAGTTCAGAGAACACAGCAGCCTGAAGGAGACTCGAGCCCACTGAAGGTTAGGTAAGTTAGAGGAGGACACACATATCCTCTTGCCATGGAAGAGGACAGAACAGAGCCAAGAGCACGCCAGGTAGACCTTTAGTACACTTGAATTTAACACAATGACAAATGATTGATGTGCAGAATAGTAAGTACTTCATGTGCAAGCTGTTCTCATTTATAAATTTATTTCCCACCTTTGCTCAACAGGCCAGATATGAACAAAATAGAGGGGCTTTCTCTGGCAAACCAGATTACCGTGTTGAGCTTTTTATGATAAAAACTGCAGGCAGCATCTCATGTCTACCTCATCCTTGTCCTGGCATTGTAACTCACATTTGACTGCTGTGTAAGCAGAGACACATTTTTGCAGGTTTTCTGAAATTAATTCTATCGAATTCAAACTGAAGTACTAAATACTGCTGAAAGTAAAACCTTTCAGAATATTTGCAGTGAACAGAAAATAAAGCAAAATATTGCCATCATCTTTGATTTAAAAAGACTGAGTGAAGTTAAGTTGAATGACTTTAGAGTGGATTTGCAATGTCTAAAGCTTTATGCTTAGAAACAAGTAGATAATATATGCAGCCTCACACATATAGGACTTTTAATAGGGCACTGTTTTAGTGTACATTGGACCAAATGTCTCAGTTTTCTGCATAGCCAGTGCCATTTTCAGTGTAAACTTGAAAGCATTTGCTCAGCGCTCCAAAGAATACATCAAGAATGAAAAGACAGCTTGAGTTCCCTAAGAACAGAAATGCACCTTAATTTAATATAGTTAAGGTTTATTCGCGAAAGGAAAACAAAACAAACCAAACCAAACAAATAAACAAAAGCACAACCCCCCCAAAACCCAAACAAACAAATAAAAAACCCTCCCAAAAATGAAAAACCAAACAGTACCCCCAGGAACTAAGTCACTTATCATCCCCTTCTAAAAAGGGGCAAGAAGGAACTTTCAGCAGACACCAATTTTAAGCTGGATTTCTAAATTGGGTGTAAGAAGTCAATCAGTTTACAGCCCTGCCCAGAGTAGTCAGAATGTTACAGCAGAGGGGTATTTTCATTTTCCCTAGCCAAAAAGAATTTAATATGAAACTTAAAATGAAAGTAATTTAACCACACCAGTACATTTAAACCTTGAGGGTCTTTGACATTCATGAAAGCAGGGACGTTGTTCTGTATACAGAGAGTTACCCAAGAGTAACCTGATAGAAAACAAGCCTCAAAATCAACCCAGACATCAAAAGAATAATCTCTAATTAAATATGCTGGGGATTTTTTCAGCCTATTACTAAGGTCTTGATGATCTTTTCTGATTTCCCAGAGCTCAGGCAGGAATAGCGACATTAAACATTCTGTGTGTTATTGGAAAAAAAGAAATAAGGGAGAACTGACACAAATTGCTTCAAATTCCTTTTAAGATCCTATACCTTGTACTTACAAAAAGGTGGAACTCCATTCTGGTCAATTCAGAGCATATTTTCACTGCCAAACAAGCCCTAAGAACACTGTGGCAAAGGAGCTTCTGTTTTCTGGAGGTCACTGGCCAGGTGTTACACCATTTTATGATGCACAGGCAGACTGTTTTTGTCCTTCAGGGATTTTTTCCTTTGGTAATGGTTCTGGACCTCTCTGCCTAATTGCGCCCACTTCATCTGTGAAGAGAGATTTATAATGGAACATAATTTTGAGGGATTAACTTTGACGCTGGTACATGGCCCATGCAGAAGTGACAGCAAAAAATTTATATTAGCTGTTGCTCCTGCCAAAGAATAACAGAGAAGCTTATTACACAGTCAATCTAACTCCCAAACTAGTGCTGATTTTCACCCCATGCCACTTTACTGCTGTTGATGATGGGAAGCAGCAGCAAATATGAAGCAAAAAGCCATCAGGAACCTAGATGCCAATTTTTATTATTGAATGGGGTGACCAAAGTCTTTGTTCGGGTACAAATCTCAAAGGCAGCAAGAGCTGAAGACAGAACACAAAAATTACTGGAGGAATCAAGGTCCTTGCAGAAAGGTTCTTGGGGAACTAGTCCAGCGTTTCTAATTCAGAAGTCTGGCAGAGCATCAGTCTCCTCCATTCCTCCCTACTACTGAAGAATTTTCCCAGAGGTTGTATCCAAGGCAAGGCTGAATGCTTTTGGGACCCACCGCCACATTTTCCTGGCATTCCTATCTCTGGGAGGCCAGAGCTTCACTTGAAACTTCTCGATATGTTGTTTAACCTATGGAGACCTCAGTACTAATTATAATGGCTGCCATCACGATCCCACCTGCAAAAGGGTGCAGTAGGAAGACAGGCCTCCATTGAAACTTTCTCTGCCACAATTCTCTTGGAACAGAGCTCAAGTGGACAGGACATTCACTAGGAACAAACTGCAAACTGTGGAGGTTAGAATATTTCCAATGCTGTGATTCACCACTGGTGTGATACTACTAAGAGACCTAAACCACTGGAAGCAATGGAAGAGAAATAAATCTAGAAAAACAAGATAAACTGGGCCCCTTTCTAGTATTCAGCAGAAGGAAGTAGGGGTTCTTTAGCATCTGTCTTTTGAGAAACACCCAAAGGCACAAGCCAGCCTTAAATATTCACAACATGATATGCTTAATAGGAAGCAAGGCTAGAAACCCTGCCCTGGAAAGACCACGACACATTGTAACCAGAAAGTTTACATTTGGCTTCACTTCAAAGGAATCCTGGCTCCCCAGATCACCTGAACCTTATTCTTTTCCCTGTGTTTTCCCATGTGCTGTTTATGCCTCCTTGTAATTAGTTAAAAACTTATTTTCTCTCTGCTGACCTTTATGCCTTATGGGTAAGAGGCAACTTCTGTGATGGAAGTGTCTTGTAGTGTCAAGTGCCCACCTAAACAAAACAATTTCTGCTGAAGTTCTCTTTCAAAAGGAGGCTATTGCCTTCCTCAGCACTCACTGAAATCAATTTTATTAAGTTCCAAGCTGGAGCCATCTTAACTGAAATGTGGATAGGTATATAAAGTTTGTCCCTAGTTTGCACAGCTCCTCTGAGGATTAATCCAACCAAATAAAGATCATTGTAATAGATAATTGAAGACCCATAAAAAATGAGACAAATCTCCTTGCAACACATCTAAAAAGTTACAAGTAAAATATTTCTTCTTATTACTTTCTGCTCTTTGATACTATGCCTCACGCATGGATTTGTTGTTTGCCTCAACAATAAATCTCTCTGTGTAATCTCTCTTAAAACTATTGCTTGGCAAGACTTGTTACGCCTGTTCACACTATGCATGGCTATTCTTATAGCTGAGTAGAACTAGTTTATGGTGAATTCTCAACTATCTCAACATCTCCAACTGCTACTGAATGGCAGCATAGCAGTTGGAGGCATCAAGGAGAGATTTGTCCTCAGATCAACTCCGATGCAGGAACTCCTCAGTCACGTCATGTACTCCTGAGCATGGCAAGACCAGGCTGACAGTCTGGGCCTGACAGCTCAGTGGCATCTCTTGTGTTCACTTCTTAATAGAGTCTAGGAAAGCTTTTCATGGTAGCTGACAGAAGCCATAGTAGTAACTTCAGATAGGCTCATGCTACACTTACTTTGCTAGTGTTTGGTTTAATGAAGTACTTCCATAAATTTTCAAGGTAGACCCTGCTCACCACAGAATGCCCAGATTAGACAGGGACAGGTACCTTCAAGGATTCAAAGATCAGCCTTGTAATTTTGCTGAAGAGTGACTGTGACTCACCACTCTGCAAACCAGTAGGTCAGTCCAAGGCCCAGCACGAAGGGGCTACTAGACAGAGATTTAGAGTCATGGCTTCAAAAGATCATCACTGTGGACTGAATAAGCAGTACCGTGCGTGCCAGATGGGAGGGTAGCATTAAGCAGGGCAGATGGAGCCATGAGCTGAGGGAGCTAAGGGAGCTAAAGAAGCAGACAGCATGGGCACTGCACAGGGCTAACACTGGAGAAAGGGAGCAGGCAGGGACTGCAGCTCACCAGCCCCTCCAGAGGAATCTGCTCCCAGCCTCCAAAAGCGCGCTTTTCATAAATCAGCCAACAGCTCCTTAATGTACAACTTCACCCTCCACACCACAACACGGGGAGCGATGCATCCAATCAGGGCTGGCTCCAAAGTGCTATGCCAGCAGAAGTAGCTGAGTAAATTACAATACTCTCCTCAGCTGGAGACAAAATCGTAGAATATGAATGGTTCACAAAGAAACCCAGATAACAAAGCACCATTTAATGTATGTATAGCTGTGGTGTCTGATAACATGAGAGCCCATTAAAGGACCAAGGGGTGCCAAAAATACGCTTCAAGTGAAAAAACAAAACATAACCACAACAAAAAACCATAAGAAGCAACACATGTAATGGAAAAGGGGTAAAAACAAAAGAATTCCTGTGCATGAGGCCACAAACCATACAAAGGGGCCTTCAAGACCACAATCTCTACTGCTGGACACTGACATCTGTGGCAGGACCAAATCAAACACACCACAGCTAAGCCTGAGTAAGGCGATATTGCAGCTTTGTGTGGAGATGCAAACTCGAGTTCTGGAGGCAGTAGGATGGGCACACCATCCTACATAGCTGAGGCTCTGTTTGCTGGTTGTCCTGATGTCATTATATTACTTCCAGTTCCAGAAGCACTTTTCTAAGCACTGTCTCTGTTGTCTCTTCAGCGCAATATAGGCAAAGATAAAAACAACTTTTCCATCTCTTTCTGTTTCTCTTCCTCTCTTTCTGCAAGTCTGTTTCTCTCTTTTGTTAAAAAGAGAGCAATATCAGTTAAGTCATCCAGCAAATAGAAAGTGGTTACAGTTCCTGCTAAAAGGGACACTATAGCCGTGAAACTACCACTACAATTAGTGATTTGAAGTCTAATGGAGCAGGAAGCAGCAAACTGTGCAATAAAAGTTTAAGAGAATATCCACATTAAGCACACCAAGCACACATTAGGCTAGAAGCAGCTGTGGCCATACCAAATTCAAGGTCCCCAAGATGACTTTTGCATGTGCCTGAAAGAACCTGCTTCATTCAACACCCTTTAAGCCTGATTGAATCAGACAGTCTCAGCGGTTCTCACACACAAGCCATGCAAGTTCAGCTGCTCTGAACACTCTCTCCAGTGGTATGCCCTTGCCCTTTGAGCTTGCTTTAGGTATCACACTCAAAAGCTCTAGAGATTCCTCAAACTATCCAGGATACAGGTCTGATTGAGCCAGACAGCATCTCTACAGCAGCAGCACCACTAAGGGCAAGACCACATCTTGCTTTTCATACAGTGTTGGTGATTGGAGCTGGGAGATGGTAACCCAGACCAGAAATCAGGAGCCCTCACTAGCAATGCTGGCTCTGGCACAGACCTTTTCTACACAGCTCTGTTTTGGCAACTCCCATAGCAGCCCGTGGTACATCTGTGTCTGTTTTCTCACCCGGGGAACACACATAATTTCTGTATCTCACTGGAGTGCTGCATTACCTGTGGTTTGCTCACTTCTACAAAGAGACCGAACAGCACATTTCCTCAGGAAAGCACATCAAGAGACAAGTTCTAGTCTCAACTTGAAGGATATATGAAAAGTTAATATCTGAGAGTCTCCTTTATACCCATCAGCAAAATCCACCCACTCCTGCAATTTGCTTTGAAATAAGGCAGAAAGCACTAATTGTTCAGATTTATTTGCTGGCCCGAGCACCTAAGAGGATGCATTCTCTGCAGACATGAACTTGGTCTGTCCCAGGGCTTGAGAAAATACCAGTTTTCCTGGTGCACAACATTGTCTTTTGAAAGACTCACCACAGCATGCACTACATGAACTTGCCTGACTAAACTTAGACTTTAAACCAGAACATCTATATTGCTGTGAAAAGTGCAAGACACGTCTGAGCAAGTTATTTCCAGATGATTTTCCTGTGAACATCTAACAAAACTGGAGTTTACATTAAATATACACTGAGGATTTTCTCTTTCTTTTGAGGGCAATCAACATCCAAGTTCCTCTGCCCCAGGAGGTACTGGCACAATCCACTCTGATTAGACTCGGAAGGGGGAGCAAACAGACAATTACACTGATAACAATCTTATCTGAGGACAGAAATGAGATTAGCGGCCTAACTGCAGTGATTCTTACCCAGATATACTGTTAAATTCTGACTAACCCAGCATGGGACAGAGAAGGAATTTCCCTATGGAGCCTGTTGGCAAGTAAAGTGAGATGCAATTCTTCCCCTACTGGTCCTTTTCTAGCAAAGAGAATTATCTGTTAGGACCAAGTGGCCATGAACAGCACAGGTTCCAGGCTAGACCTCTTCCTGATGTTACAGCAGCTGAGCAATTACTTTCTTCTAGTTTTCAACTGTTACACAGAATCTTGTATGCAAAAAACAGAGTGAAATTGGCTGGGACCCTTCCCTGCCAATAGGGAACAATCCCATCCTGCTGGCTCTCCTGTTATTTAATTTTTGCAAGTCTACTCTCAAAATTCTCAGACAGTATGCATTAGCTTCTCATGAACCTAATGACCACTGCTGTTGTGAAGTCCTCCACAAACTCCATAAAGTTTTTACTTTACTTCTGTAGCTTGATCTCATTGTTTTCAGTCATTCCATTTAAAACAGCCAGATTAACTCCTGTCCCCTGGGTGTTTATAGCCTTCACATCTCTGGAACAATGTTCAGTAACAGAAAGGGCAACACGACGGGATATTAGCAGAACTTCTCCAAGGTAAGGATCCCAAATAAGTCTGCACTTTAATCTCACAAAGACAAGTAATTAACACTGTAACAGGACAGAAGCCTGGCTGCTCAGAAGGTTGCTTACACCATGCCTATACCAACAGGTTTACACAGGGGTCTTGTAAGTACTGCTTGCAGTGGGCACTGCACACCTGTCTTGAGATGTCAACTTTGTTGCTGATAAATCCGGATGCTGTAGGCTCTGCTCTGCAGCTGGGGGAATGTGCCTGTGGAGGGGTGGGGGCATCTTCAGCAGCTGAGCTACAAATTTTATGTCTCTGATACTGTTTAATGAACTCTTTACATTGCCCCATTGCAGGAAGAGGTCAAAGACCTACAAAACACGGATTCGCCAGAAATGCCATACCCAAAAGGAATAACAATTTCAACAGTCTGGGTAAATCAAGCGGATGGTGATTTGAAAACTGATAAAAGGCAGAGGGTTAAATTTCCTCATGCAGTATACGACAGCATCGTGCTTCAATATTTGCAGTTTTCTTTACACATCTATTAGACAAAGACGAAACCTTAAAAAAATACATAAGTAAGCAGCAGAAGAAATGGGCCAACTGCTGTACTTCTGCTTCGCTGATCTGAATTCACGGCATTTAGTTATAATCCTCCATATAGGAAGGTTTTTTTACACAGACGGATTTCAGGAATTCTGCAGGATTAGTCAATCTACAGCATTCTCAGGGCATGAATTTTAGCATCAGAATTACACTGCCTGAATATTCAATGCCTAGAGTAAATATTTGGGCTGATGAAGGTTAAATAGATTAGTAAAGATGAAGCCAGGGTTCTCTGCTTATTTACACAGAAGCTTAAATATTGCTGCTCTTCATTTAAGAAGCCTAGTTGAAAAGAAAATCCCACAAAAGCAACAAGCAAAATATACTTACCCAACCTGAAGTGAGATAGCACCAAGATTTCTATCATCTTCCGCCTAGGTAGGCATGTGACAAAGCCACACACTGAATCACAAATCTCACACTCCTTGGCCTCCTTATGGGAAATACGCAGAGGAAACAACAGCTTCAGCACAAGCTTGTTGCTCTGAGTTTCAGCTGCACCAGGGAAATGGGATAAACAACCCCCCTCCCGGTTCTATTCAAAAACAAGAGGGAAATAATTGGTGTGAAAACCATTAACAGTTCAGTTACACTTTTGTGATGTGAAGAGGCAGTTATGCACAAGGCTGTCTGGGACCTGATCCTGTCCATAAGTCCTGCTGTGGAGAGGATTTCCAAACATTCTCAGCAACGCCACACATCAGCTTTCATCAAAATAAGCAAAACATTCCCATCCATTACAGGCAAAGCAGTGTTAGACTAAGTCCAATTCCTAAGCCCACCTGCTGTATCCTCCAAGCTTACAGTGACACTTTCTGTGTCATGTCAATTGCCTGATTCAAAGCCCCTCCACTGCCAATAGGTCTTGGATCTGTTGGTAAAGGACCAGCAGGTAAGCGCTAGACCCAGAGAGCAAAACTTTGATTTCACTCTTTGATATACATAGATTAAGATTGAAAGCAAAAGAGCAAGCCAGGTATGCCAGCAGGTACATAGCTAGCACAAGCTAGAAGTTTGAGGAGGAGCGGCCAAGCATTATTTCACATTTCAGTCCATTTGTTCAGTTTCAATTTCTGAAACAATTTTATTAAAAGGAACAGACATTAAACTGTTTTCTTTTAAGGCATCAAGAAAAAAAAAACCCACTGTGTTTAAATTAAAAGCCTCTGCAGAACACTACTCTCACTTGCTGGCTTTCCACCCTTCACTACTGTGCATCACTCAGCCCCGGCCCCACTGAGGTTGTATTTTGTTTACCACAGTCTCAAGAAAATTTGTGTACAAATTTCAGACACTCTGGAGGAAGAAAAAGTGCCTTCCCACCAATCCAGGTTTTCTCTGAACAGATGTAACATTCCTAAGAAGCGCTCAGCTGACTGCCTTTGAAGTCTGAAGGAAAGGGGGGGGGGGGGGGGNGACCTTGAAAGCTACATTTCTTCCCTTAAAAGAAGAAGTCTCCAGGGACTCTTGAGCAAAATAAAAAGCAAATTCTCCAGATCCTTATCTCATGTTTTTTTGAGAGCATTTTCTTTTGTTCCTTTGCTCTTGTCGTATTTTGGATTAAAGGACTTTCACAGACGCAGCACATGTGCAAGCAGAACATTCACCATTCCAGATTTGTACCCCCCATGCCAGGCCAGGGCAACTCCTTCCACTTCAGCTTTTCCTTTTCAGGATGAGCACAGCCCAGCCTCAGACCCAAGCATGACAAGAAAATTTTCATGACAGGCAGCTTGCTAAGATGAATTCCGCAAAGGTAAAGCATTGACCCAAAGTGAATTTCCTCCCCCGCAGAAGCACTCCCACAGCCAGTCACACCTTGTGATGGGTCAGTGTCTGGGCAGCACTTACACAGCACTCAGACTTGCACACCGAGAGCCCTCGGAGCTGCGCTGTGACCTCTCACAGAGCCATGGCTGAAAATATCATTATTTTATGAGACACAGCTTGCACTTACCCCAGAAATGCCAGTGGGGACTAAGTTAAAGTTAACATGGCAAAAAGGGGCTGCTTTTCCTGTTTTGCTTCTCTCTGTCTGCTGCCATGTCCTCGGCGTTCCTTCCCTCCTCTCTCAAACTCAGCTCCTCCTCTGTTAGCCTGCCCTATTAACCTTCTCCATATCCCACCCACCCAAATTTGCACATTATTAAGCATCCAGAGCCTTTTGTTCAGATCCTTAAACAAAAGCATGGCTACTGCATTTCCTGGCAAGAGGTGTCTCGTTCCCAGCAATCACTTAGGGCAGCTCTAATAGACTCATTTCTCCTAAACACAAAATCCGGGCACGCCAGACAGGCGAATTCAAGGACATGTCCTTTCCCGAATTCCACAGAGCAAGATAAGCCTGCGAGCCTTGTGCTTACTTTATCTTAACTAAGAGGCTTCCCTCGTTTTCCCACTCAGTAAGAAACTAATTATTTGCCACTGAGGCACGGAATAGGTTAAAGTTTCCTGTGTCTTGTCTCAGTTCCCTTCGCAGATTAGGGGGAAACAATGAAGTCTCCGCACTTTGTGATATTGCTAATGCTTCCTGTGGGGATAGCAGCGCCGGCTGCAAAGAGGATTATGATTACAGTTTAAAAGGAGTGTGCACTGTACTGCCGCAAGAGGCATGGGCTTATCAGAAAAGAAACCGAGCTGCCCCCAAACTATGCACTCGGGACTCCTGCCTGCTTTCGGTTCTGGCTGATGGCTCTGCCTCAGATCACACACCAGCTTATCAGGAGTGATAAAGCAGAAGCTGATCTTGGAGGGGCTGGAGAGGGATAAATGAGTAACGCTGTGCAAACAGCTTGCAAACATTCACCATCAGAACACACAGCAGTGTTTACAGATCATCCCACCACATTCATCTGCAACAAGACACCGGGCTGGCCAGGGCACAGCAGAGTGCAGGGGCTGTGCATTCCTGGCCACAGTTGGGAAACTTGAAAGAAAAAGTGGTGGAGCAGTACTAGCCGTGGTGATGTTGGCTGGCCTTCCACAGGCAAGGCTGCAGATGCTTTGAAAAGCACAGCATCATCAGTGAGATCTGTGCTGAGCAGAACTAGCCTTGAACTGCAGCTTCAGTGCTGGTAAAGGGCCTCAGTGCTGCATGATGTCAGTCTCAGTGCTGAGCACAGAGTGGACTCATTGAAGGAATAATAAGAAATTGCCACTGGGCAGTCATAAGATGCATTTCTATCACTGGGCTCTCTAAGGTACCATGAGCAAGGCACAAGTCTCTTCACACGCATTCATCTCTACCAGCACCATCGCGTTTTTATAATGCCAAGGCTTTGGCCAAAACAGCAATCAAAAATTCCTTGACTTCAAATAGTGCTTGGCCTACATGGCAGGATGCAACTACAGGTCAGCATGGCACTTTTTTCCCTTTTGCACTGTTCAGCCAGCATGAAAACCTGTATCCTCTTGGTAGGCACACTAACACGTGTCAAGAGGGTTTTGTTGTTCCTGTTGGCTTGATTTTGTTTTTGTTTGGTTTGGTTGTTGTTAGTTTCTTTTTTAAAACACTATGCCTGTGCTTGCTGTCCTCCAAGTAATTGGTACAACTGATACAAGCTGAAGTTATCAGATATTCCCCCTCACCCCTATTTCTATTCAGAGGAGTTTAATAGCTCCCTATCTGCTTGCTAGAGGCTACAACAGCAAGCAATAGCATTAATGCATGTTCTCCTGAATTTTAACAGGCTTAAAAATCCCTGAGCTTCACCCCCACATGCCTCACCCAGCATGGCACTGTCTCATTACACACTGCTGTTCTGAGCAGTCTTTCCCACCTCCCACCACACACCAGAAAAACCACAGACCAAACCTTCCAACCAGTCATCATACTGAACAAAACAACAGTTTTAAGATGCTCACAAGGCACTTCCATGAATTGTTGCATGCTTTAAACCAAGTTTTTTGACTTCTGCAGAGGGATAAGGTCTCTTAGAGTCAGCAAAAGCTGGGTGCTTTTCACCAACCGAAATGAACCTTCTTGTGCTCGTACAGTTCATGCATCTCTACTAACTTTTGCTGCTGGATGCCAGACTCGCCCACATTGCCTCTCTATCCACTGTTCCTTATCATTAATCTCTGCTGAAGAATAAAGGGAATAGAGCTGAAAGACCAAAGACTTGCCTGGCTTACGGCTTTTATGGAACAGAACAGAAATTTTCCCATCAACATGACCTCAAATAGCTTGTGCTTTAAGGGACTTGAGAGCCCCAGTAGAGACCTGAATTCCAGTTGGCCTAATGTTTGAGATG
Organism: Dryoscopus gambensis; assembly: GCA_013389985.1. NCBI lineage: Eukaryota > Metazoa > Chordata > Aves > Passeriformes > Malaconotidae > Dryoscopus > Dryoscopus gambensis. The sequence goes on from WEIT01003908.1 coordinate 373,117, forward strand.
CTCCCTTTTACTCTGAGAACAGTGGGTGCAGAGACACGCATTAATAAATTCAATAAAGTCACTGTCTTTCAAATTTTAATCAGGTGGGCCCTGAGCCTTGGAAAGGACAACCTTCAGTGCATTTCTCGATTTCCCATGCTGAGAGCCAGGTGACTTAAGGTATGCAAGGAAACTTCATACCTCAGAAAAAATGTCCTGCTTGATGGTAAGTATTTTAGAGATTATCTAAAAAGATTAATAAGATTATTTGAGAACAGGTTCTACACAAGGCAACAGAGAGAGGAAAGGAAACCTAAGCAAGGAGGACCAACACAGAAGGAAAGAGAAGCAATCCAAAGAAATCTATCTAGTTGGAGTTTTAATAAGTAGACTTGAGAAAAAAAAACAATTGGTAAGAGTGGATTCAGGTCTAATTAAAGGCACTTTATCACCACCTCTGCAGAAAACTCATTCTTTTTGGCAACATGGATATTGAATTGTATCAGCAGCATTCCACAAGCTTTCCACTCAAATCTAGTCAATGTGCCTCTGGTCCTTTCATCTTCCCTGGCTCAGAGCCATTTTGACTGACAGTGGCATCCATGATCATACTGTAGAGACCTTTGATACCCCCTATAAAGGGACCCATCCACAGGATGGGCTGTTGATTTAAAACAAAGGAAAAGCAGACACACTTTGCCAGCCTGTCACTAGCAGTGACACAGATAGAAAAGCATTTTGCAAAGGACAGCTCTCAGTGGTTGGGCAGAACTAATCAAAACTGCTATCAAAGAGAAATCTGGAAACAAGGAATCAAAAGTAGCTATACAGGCAAAATTTACACCTCTGTCCTCTTTGACAATGCAGGACTAAGCCTACATAAAGTCTACCTTAAGATTCATCTGCAGAAACAAGATATTTAGATAATTAAATGTCTGACTTCCAGAATAGACTGACTAGGTACACAGAAAAATTGCAGCCACAATAAACAGGAGAAGCATCAACACTTTGTGTTAAAGCATGTTGTTTTCTAACATGGGCCTTAATGCCAAATGCAGTGATTCATTTTCGGACCTGCACAGACTCAGCAATGCATTTCTCACCAGTCACCTCTACCACAGCAAAAAACAAAACAGGCTGGACTGAACTGACCACATCACACCCAGGAGTTCCACAGTTCTATGGCCTCCTGAGCCTCCTTACCTGGAAGACATTTAGCACTCTGAACACTTTAAACTGGGGAGTGTTTGCTGCCCTACTTGGATTTATCTCACTCTACCTATACGGAGAGTTTGCTATATCAACTTTCAGCATGCAATTTATACATTTCCAAAATCAATCAGAATCCCTAAGCTTTTACAAAAGGAAATGAAAAATATTACTGTCAAACGTCCATCAGACCTAGAAACCTAGGTGACTGTCATATATTAAAGAAATTAAAAGGCTGCATTTGAGATAGTATATGCTCTTCCCATCCCTATCTTGAAAGGCTACGATTAAAGTGCTCTAAGAATCAAAATTCAATTTCTTTCAGGTTTTGCAAACAACATTGGCCTTGAGCTGAATGCTGCCAGCCTGCCTGCAGCCTTTGAGGAGATTAGGCTATTACCAGCCAACTATGAGAATCTTAAATCCAGTATTAATCCTAATTCCCATTTAACCACATCTTCATTGTGCAGTGAAAGCAGGCTGTGCATGAACTTGCACATTTGTTCTTCTATGTGCAATGATCTGTGTCACCAACAACAGATGCTAAACTTCATGTATGTTTAAGAAACATATTCCAACCCTGATTTCCAGGAAATCACAGCAAAGGAGAGACTGGATCTGGAAAAAGGGTTTCTCACACTGGGGTGATTTCTGAGAGATTATATGAATGGGAAATTTTCAGCCCAAAAGCTTTTATCAGTCAGTAACAGGAGATTTCAGTCCTGGCTTGTAAGAAAACAGGATGAACAACCAGGTCACAAGGACACAAAAGCACCTGTGACCCTGACTCCATAATCGTGGTGCAGTGGTGCTGCCAGCATCACCCCACCAGTACCAAACCATCGAGATGATAACCACTGGGACTGCAGAAAGCACTGCCTACCACCACGATTGTGGTCACTGCCAAGATAAGTTTTTGGGGACAAGAGACTCAGCATCTCCTCTGAGCAAGCCCTTTCCTCTTAGAGGTTCTGAAGATGGCATGGCCCACCTCGCCACCCTCACACTGTGAGCCCCAGGGGATCAGGTCAGACCAAGGTGAGGCCTTCCCACTGCCCACCAGAACAAAAGCATTGCCTGCCATTCTTGGTCTCCTGAGGCTGAGCTGACACAGACTGGCTACAGAGGCTTTTGCTAAAGCTGGCTCTTCCTAGTGTAAAGGCCAAGGAGCCAGCATGGATTCCTATGTCCTTTCTAACATCCCTTTATACCAACTCCCTTTCAAACCCATTATGGAAGTCAAATTGGACACATCTCCAGGCTGCCAAGCTTGCTGCATCATCCATGGCATGGTCAGATCATTCAGTACCTCCTGGTATTCCCAGGCAAGGAACACCGATCCCAGAGACAGAGCAACTGAAAATGAGGACAGCTGTTTCTTGGTCAGCTATCAAATGGAACAATTCCAATTTATTTAAAAAGAAGTTCTCACAGGTATTTGGAAAAAAACCCATTAATGTTTCCCGTGTTTAAAGCATAAGAATTCATTGCAGATGAAAGGAACCTTTCAGAAAACACATTTGCAAGAGAACAAAAATGTGTTTGGCACCACTTCCTGTTACAAGCAAAAGGACCTCCCTACCAGCAAGTGAGCCAACATCTGCTGGAAATGGCATTTTTTTTTTTTTAGTAGGTACAGTAATTGCAGAAAACCTCTATTTCTGTCAACCTCAAATTCAGCCACCTGAACCTCCCAAACTAAAAATGTGATGATTTTTAGGGATTGCATTCTCTAAATGGAGGCACAACTCTATTTCCTTCTCCTTACAACTGGCTGTTGCCTCTTGCTTGCTCTCTGGGACTCTCAAGTGGAGGTCCCAATAAAGTTGTGCACTGCAGTAAGGGTAAGCTGAGCATCAGCTGAGCTGTGGTAGCTCTCCGTGTGCATGCTCATCCCCTGCAGATGATGTGAGGTAATTTAATTTAGCAGTGATAGAGCTTGGTTAAATTGCATTACCTGTCATTTGCCGTGGGCTAAGACCACACACAAGGACAACAACCACAGCTCATCCAACAAATAATTTGACTGAGTGCCTGGCTTCTGGGATACTGCAGACTGGTTCATATAGGCTTTTTGCCCAAAGTTCAAGCCAATATTTGAACTGAGAACTTTCTCTTTCCCAGAAGCTGTTCTACCCATCATGCTGCTGCATGTCCTGGGGTAAGGTATCTTCTGTCTTGGGAACCTGGAAACGCAAAGATTCTTGGTGGAAATAATTGCTGCTACACTGAAGATTGAAATCTTTTAGAGCACAACAAGTCCAATGTTTTAAACCTCCGTTTCTCTGATAGGAGAGCACAGATACGTCCAGTATGAGCAAATAGGGAACCTTGCCTGTTTACTGCCATGGCTGCATCTCCTACAGCTCTTCTCACCTCAGAAATATAGACTAGTACACGCAGAGAATCCACAGCCAATTTCTGCAAGATGACAACTTGCAAGATTTAGGCTGTGGTTGCTGTTAACCAGCACTTCTGCACCCCTTCTTTTCTCATGAAGTCAAAAGAAATGAGAATTATAGTTTTAAAATTATGCAGGCATGCAACAACAATAACAAAAAAAACCAAACCAAACCAAACAAAAAAAAAAAAACACCAAAAAAACCCAAAACAAAACAAAACAACCAAACCAAAAAAAAAAGAAGGCGGAAGCCATCTATCAAAGAGGGTGACCCACTCCCTTCCAATAAATACCTTTACAGACCATGCCTGCATGTTCCACTGCCCTTTTGGCCAGCCCAGCAACCTGCTCCACAGGCTCTTACAACAGCCTGACTCTACATGGCATGTTTCTTCAGACATAGTAGAGGATTATGTTTTGCATTTGTGCTTAGCATTTAATCTGCAGAGATTACCCGCATACTTAATCAGAGAAGTGACGCTGACATGTCATGTACTTACACTCCACTGTAAATCCTACTTTTCCCACTGCCAACACCACCATCTTCTAGCATGGAAGGAGGGATTGTAGTAGAAGAACGCGGCTCAAGCTCCCTTTTTTTTTGCACATACAAAAACCCAAATGGAAAATGCAAAGAAGTTGCACAGTTTAAAATGCATGTCTGCAAAACAGCTACGAACACATTAAGAGCCACCTGTTTATTCATGCAACCTTAAATTTTCAATATTAAGCAAAAAGCACTTTTTGTGAGAAATAAGAATTAGAAAAAGGTAGAGGGTTTTTTTTCCCAGTGATCACAAAAATTTCAGGGGGAATCATTTCTCATCAAAAAAATATTGTTTGCAATTCCTAAAGCCACCCATTGAGAAATGTAAGAATTAGAGAGAGAAGAGTCCACTGAAAACAGTCCTTAAATATACATGAGATTGTGAATGTTCTGTTAATGTTCTGCATTGGAACCAGGTAAATACTTGGCAAGTGAATTGTAGCTGTCCATGATGGGAAAAAATAGAAGGTGATGGGGTGAATAGCTATTTCTTCTCACACACACACACTGACTTAAAATAATAAATTTGCTGGCAGACAGACAGAAAACCATGGTCAACGCTTTGTGCACTATGCACCAGCCATATATTCATATTATTTAGAACAATCCAAGTTAAAACAATTTTCCCTAAAGCTGACTTCCCCACTGTCCTATCCAATCTACCATAGGATGCCCCAAGCTATCCAACACTTCAACATACTCATGTCAAATGAGAAAGGAAAAGCCTGTTCCACAGAGTCTCACTGCTATCCAGTCTCTTCACCTTGCCCCATCCAGCGTCTCCTTAGTCCCCACGCCAAACAAGTCCCTGCAGCAATCCTTTCCATACTGCCTGCCCTTGCTCCTGCCCCCAGGGGATACCTGTGGGCAGCCATACACTTCAGCGGCAAAATGGAAAAGACTGATGCTTTGAAGATATGAAATAAGCTGGCAGCTCATATTTAACAGTAAATATGCCTTAAAAAATAATAAATAAATAACATTACAGGTTCACTGAAACCTGAAAGCCATAAGCTTAATGGCCAAGATAGCCCTGCAGCTCAGTGATTCAGGCTCTCCTGAGGGCTAAAATTGCCTGCCTAGTCCTGATTAGAAAGATAAGCACAGACAGACCCATTGCTCTAACATATTTCAGAGACAGCTAAAGGAATGACTGAGCCTCATGGGTCTAATAACACACAATTTCAGTTATTTATATCATTGGCTAGCCAAGTATTTACCTGGTTCCAAAGCAGAACATTAACAAAATCTCTGTAGAGTTGAATGAGATATTCCTAACACATAAAAAACTTCAGCCAGAAACCTAAATAAATGGAACAGCAGTTCCTCACAGATACAGACTATCCCCAGAGGAACATGCCTGCCTGCCTCCTGCACAGACTTAACCAGCCCAGCCACTTTGGGCAGCAACAGCAGAGCAGCCAAAGCAGTGCAGAGCTACTGCAAACACAGAACCTGCTCAGCATCTTAGACAAGCCTTGCTGCCCAGCTCACGGCAGCCACAGAGAAAACATTCCCAGTGCTCTGACCTCTGCATCCACCCACAGCCCGTGCCTTCCCTTGCTTAGGATGGTGTCCTGGGTTACCATGTATTCTGTTACCATCTTCATGAGCTATTGAAACCAGGTGTAGCAATGTTCCCTGCCTCCTCCCTCTGGACCATCTCCTGTTAATGGGCCCATCAGTGCCTTGCCTCATGACCCACCATCCCATTGTGAGATGCTCCGCCCAGGGGGAAGGAGCCAAGCATTCCCACCTGGATAAAGTTTGGGGGTTTTGCAACAGAAGACAGAGCCTTTCCCACTGGATTCCCAGAGGACAGGAGCTACACAACCACCACGGGACTTTCTGAGGAGGACCAGACCTTTTCTACAAGATCACCGCTTCAACAGAACCACTTCCAAGAGAACTGCAGCTCTCACCTGATGGGACTGCTACCCCCACCCTGCCCGGCAGGGTGCCAGGTTACCCTGACTCTGTCAGGTTAAGCCAGTGTTTCTGTATTATTGCTTTGTTTTATATATATATATATAAGTAAAAGAACTGTTATTCCTATTCCCCATATCTTTGCCTGCGAGCCTTTGATTTCAAAATTATAATAATTCAGAGGGATGGGGGTTGCATCTTCCATTCCAAGGGAGGCTCCTGCCTTCCCTTAACAGACATGTGTCTTTTCAAACCAAGACAGATGATGAGGCAAGGCACCCAGGAGAACCAGAGTCTCCTTGGTGAAAAACTGTGCTACTGTAGGACACTTATGTTCAGTCTGTGCAGGGAGGATGGTCCAGGATGGTCCAGGCCGGTCCAGGCCCTGGATGAGTTGCTGTCAGGGAGAGACCTGCCCGCAACAGAGGCATCCTTCACACTGCGGCAGGGTGCATGTCCCATAAAGTGGGTGGGGAAGCTCCAAGACTCTACACTGCTACCTGAATCACTCCAAGAAGGGGCTGCAGAAATCATCCAGCCACAGTAACCTGGTTCCAACCTTACTTTTTTTTTTGCGGGGGGGGCAGGGCACCAGTGGGAGCTCTTCAGCCCTGAGCTAGCCTTTCCTGTAGGATTCTGGTTGCACCTGGCCTACACCACACCTGCAGATGGGCTCAACTGTGCATACAGAAGTGGTCTGCCCAAATGATGGGTGCACCAGTCTTCCTTATCACTGGGAGAAGTGGCTAACAGATGAAAAGCTACTTGAAACTTAATTTCTGACTGAACTGTCCTTTTACAGCTGAGTAGCATCATTCTCACTCCCCCCCCATCAGCTCCATATGTTGAAAGGGTTAAAAAAGACAGCAGAACCATTAGCATTTTGATAGCTTTCCACACATGTATAGCAAAAAGTCTTTAAAATTCATTGCACTGAGATAATCCTTCAAGTCTAGCATTTCCTCCTCAGCTTGAGGCAACCAACTGGTTTTCCTCCCCTTAATACCTTAATAGAAAGCCTCAAGGAGTTGCCAGGCTAGAAGCCTCAAATATGCTCGAGAAAAGCAGAGTCCTGAAGTTCAAGAGAAGCCATGTAAGGTGTCTGGGGCTTAATTAAGAAACAACTGTAGGGGGCATCTTATTAGATACTGCAAACCCCTAGAGATCCTGGCTTCTGTACATCACAGCTCACAACACATGCACACGCTGTTTTCCTTCCAAAATGCTGAGCACACACAGCTCCCACTAATTTCAGCTGCCACAGAAGGTGCTCAGCATCTCTGAAGAATGAACAAATTAAAAACCTTGACCCTGATTCCACACAAGCTCAGGGACTTGAGCTCTCATCAAGATCAAGGCTGAATTTTTTAACACTATTACAACCTCGAGAACAAAGCTGTGATTTTGAACTGCACAATTGGCATTAATACTCAGCAGCTCCACACCTGTGCCTGGGAAGTTGTTTTATTTTTTTTTTTTTTACAGCATGTGCTATTTTAATAACTCCAAAGCAAATTGCTTTCTCAAGGAAGCACCCGGGAGTGCCTCAGGGCAGGGAAAGAGGCCATCTCACTTCACTGCTTTGATTAGGTTTGTTGCAGTGAAAACAGGCAAATGCTTCAGGACCACATCACTCCTCAGATACCACTAAAGGGTAGGACTCAAGGAGTCACTAACCTGTTAAGGGCTATTAGGCCTGATTATATGCTCTTCCCAAACACTATTTTTGGGGGAAAACAGGCTGAAAAAAACAGTCGATTCAAAGGAAAATGCTTGTTATGAACCTGTGCACACTTCTAAGGAAATTTAACTGGTAAGAAGTTGACATTCAAAAGAAAGAAAGAATAGCAGTGAATGCACAGCAGTACTATGTGGAAAAGAAGGTTCAGATATCAGGGCCACCATTTGTAGTCTCCCATACTCTAATGCATATCCCCAGACCACGAAATATTGACTATTTTGGCTGAGGTAAAAATTTCCCCTCCCCAACCCCATTTCTTCCAAATGTTCAGAAGATCTTTATTTTCTATGAGAAAAAAACTCTCAACCAAGCCTTGCCCCAACCTCCCCCCACAAAAAACTCCAAACGCCTCACAAATAGAGCTCCATTTACAGAGAAAAAAGTGTTCTATCCAAATTTAGTAAATGCACAATTAACATCGCCAAAAGAAGAAGAGGCCTTAGCAACATCTCATTGAGTTACTTGGGACGTTTGGCTCCAAGAGCACAGCAAAGCAAGCCATTTATTTAGCTGGGAAAGATCTTCTTATGATACAGGAGATACTCCCTCCCCGTTTTTTAAACCTGAGCTATCTTTTCTAGGAGCAAAATTTGGATAGGTGCTATTCTGTTATTTTCCAGTGTGTTACAAGTTTCCCATTATACCCTCAGCAAGTAATTTCACTTACACTGGTAAAATGGAGAATTCTCTGCCTCAAAAAGGTGCTACGAAGATATAACCCATTTGCAACTGTGAGATGTTCAGATAATGTGGACCACACAGACGCTCAATAAACAAGTGGTAGATAATTACTGTGACATGAAACAGAGAGGCTGCATCTGCCAGAAAAATTCTGAGCAACTGACTCATTCTGGTGGGCCAGTCCAAGGATAGTTCAGATGCCTGCCCAATCTGTTCCTTCAGACACAGTGCACTGTTTGATTATCCACCAGTCAATCTCAGATTTCTGTCTCGGGGTGTACGCACAACAGCAAATGCTACCAGCACTGCAAATCCTCTTTCAAATGCATTTGCAGTTATTGGAAGGGTGAGAAAATTACCTTACCATCAGTTCCAACAACTGCATCTGTTTCATCACCTCCTTGCTAGACAATTGTGCATCTGGACAAATCCTTGCTTTACTTAGGCAGAATTCATCACAAGAAAAAAAAGCTCAGGGACAGTAGAACAGAAAAGGGAAAAGAAGAAACAAATCTTGTCCGTGAAGAGTTACCTGTCAAGCTACAAAACAGCCAGACTCATGCAGTCTTACGTTTAATCATATTCCATTTAAAAAATCAGGGGTTCGTCCCAACTCCATACTGTTGCACTCCATAAAGAATCAAGGATTACAGCTGAAGATTGTAGCTTCTTGTTAAAGGACAGTCTACAGGTGTAATCTTGTAGGATGTTAAGAGAAACAGATCCACTGCATGGCTTCCCTTGGGCTCCTTCAGCTTGGAATGACAAGTGCTAGACGGTGACATTGAAGTCCACAAGAATACAGCTCCAGCCCCAAAAAGGATTTTGCAAGCCGGTCTCAGGGAACAGCAGGAGCACGCAGCCCTGCTCTGGGTTACGGCAAACCCTTTGCAACACTATCCTAGTGCAGCCTGACTTTATTTCAGCAGGACAAATTTACAGCGTAGCTCAGTCATATATCTAAGATCTCCGCTTGCTGGAACTATTTTCAGACTAGTCTATTTTTTTTTTTTTAAATTCACTCTCATGGATTCAGAAGAAAAGAGCGAGTCCTACATCAATAGCCTGCTTTTCCCAATAATTTAGGTGTACTGAAAAAATGGGCAGAATTTGGACGTGAAATGGATGCAAAGCAGTCTGGTCATTCTGTGATTAGATGATGCAAACTGACTCTTTAGGGGAAAAGGTGGAGTCCTTAAAAAGGCCTCATATAACTCCCAAATTACAGCTATCATTGAGAGCGCAGTCGAAGGCTCTGAAGAAAGGTAGCAACTAGCCTTTATCTTCCTGGGGATCCATGGAACCTTAGCAATCAACCTCCTAGAGGTTCCTTTAAAGGTTCCTTTGATGACTGTAACCATAAGAAGCAAGACTAGAAACCTGCTGTCATTTCAGTCATAGAGGTCTTAGGCTTGATTAATTTAAGAGAATACTTTATTTTCTTAGATCCATTTTTTGTGAAAACATATTAAGATATTATTGTCATCTTATATTTTAAGATAAGTACTGCCTCTTTATTACCAAAAAAAACCCCATAAAATCAAGGCCTATGGTGTTTTTATTTGTTCTTCAAACACTCTGTCTCTGGGGTCTGCATCTCTGCAGACAGACAGGCACAGTGGAGCTCGTTTCACATCCAGGACTGCTTTGACATTATGTGATTTCCAGAGCTGACTGTTGTGCATCCAAATGCTATGCTGCATCCAAAAAAGCTGTATGGTAATCCTGGTTCTGGTTTCCACTAGGTCAGGCCTTCCACTACTGCTTCTGTGTGCTGTAAACACCTTATGCCTCCTAATNAAGAGGCAAGCTCAGACTCCTCATCTACCACAAGATGAACACAAGTCTTCTTAAAACAGTTTAGCAGAGGCCATCAGAGGATGAATTTGGCTTCTCTGAAACAGGAAACTCCCATTATTTAAACCTCAAATACACAGCAAGGGCTTGGAATTTTTTGCCTTTAAGAGCAGTGTTTTGTCTGTGCAATGATGAAGCTTCAACCCTCAGCCTTTTTCCCCCCCCCTTTTCTAAAAACGGCAAGAACAAAATACAAAGTAAAGGCAGAGTGGCATTCCCTTATAATCAGAACTGGAGTGCGCACCTCAGTTTTGCAATCCCACCTTTTATGACAGAGGGATCCCCCGAAAGCTCCCCTTGGCAGCCAAGCAGCACAGAACACGGCATTCAGGAAGTTCAGGGAGCTGAGCTGCACTGGAATGACCAGATTCAGGGTCTTTGGTGCTGCACAGCACAACCACAGAGAACAAATGCCCTCACTAAACACACACCCAGCTTAGCTGAGATCCCCTCCTGACTTCCTTCTTGTTATCTCCTTACTCTCCAAGGAGAATTAAGAAAGGATCAAAACAGGACTACTTTCTTCTCCTCTCCATAAAATATAAGGAAAGAAGAAATTGGAAGAGAGAGGCCTATTACTAAAACCATGTGTTAGCCTTGCCTTTGCTGAGCTCGCTGCAGTCAAACCAGCACAAGAGTGTTTCATCCTGTTCCAAACAGCTCCTCTCTTGCCCATAGCATTATTTTTCCAACCCAGCCCAACAATGGCCCAGGCACAAACATATCAGCAGTGTTCAGCTATATTTTCCTTGGCTGCTTAAGGTGATTTTCTAATAATATTCCTCAGAGGAAGCTGTGGTTTAGGAGTTGTATAGCCTTATACAGTCTTGACCCTGACAAAATACACCAGCAGTGCTTCAGGGTCAGTCCTTCTCCTCCTGTCACTGACAAGCTGACTGCTTTGCCAAGGTCTTCAGAGATTCTTTAGGCCACTCCGTAAGAGCACATCCAGGGGAGACACAAACCTGCAGAAGCAGTGAGGAAAGACAGTAAGGCCACTGAAGAAGGCACAGGGACACCTGGATGGGAACTGAGTTTTTGGAGGGAAACACGTTTTTTGAGACTTGAAATATTTTTTTTATTTCACATAGGGACGAAAATTTGGAACACACCTTGGAATCTTTCATACATAAACCCGTGTGCTCTAGAACAGCAGCTCTGTGGTTAGGACAGGCATTTCTGGCATGTAGGAAACCTGCTTTCAGGACCCTGTTTTGGATTCATGACAGCATAGGTGAGAAACCCAAACCACTTGGCTCCTATCTGTTTTGACTAAGAAATTCTATCCTACATGCAAGAAATTCACCCAAGCAGAACTGAGTGGAGACCAACCCTTTCCCACAAAGCAGTAACGGTTTCAATAAATCAGCATTTTCTGCAGGCAAATTGTTTCCTTGAAGACTCCTGGCCAGTTCTAGCCTCAAGTAGTAACCAGTGTGGTTTCTGCTGAAGACATAAGCCTGGAAGCAACCCACCCAAGAGAGATTCTGCTTAGGAACAGCTCGTCTCCCCTAAGTAGGGCCACTGCAACGTGGCGTAGAAGAAACAAATAAGGTTTCATAAAATTTGCCCTGACAACTCAGGGTTCTGTCTTTTTCTCCTATTCCAGTAGCTGGTATTGTTAAACAGAGGAAAGGAGGTATGGTGGGAAAACCTCACACTCTCCGTTCATGTTTACTTTGTTCATTCCTTAGTCTGGCACAGTAAAAATGTTGCTGATGTCCAAAAGAGCATGTGCCTGTGTGTGTGTGCGTGGCAAAAAGCTTTGGAGCCTGGGCTGTACATTATGTGGACAACTTTACACACGGGGGCAGACAGCATGTTTTTCTTCTGTAGCTCTGAGGAAAGGTAAACCTGCCTCCACAAGGAATTCAAAGAAAACACAGTAATAGCTCAGATGTATGTCATAGTTTGTCTTGCTGATTTAAGACACTTCCTATGAAATGGTTTGAAAGAATCTCCAAAAGTACAGTCTTCTTAAACTGTGTTCTCCAGAAAGAATGTTTTTCTACTTCTAAACACAGCATTTTTTATGTGCAGTACAGGATTACCTTATATAGGTCACTGACACTCCATGGAAACCTAGATAAATAGCTCTATTCCCACAGTAAATTTTGTTGGCTTCTCTTCCTTTATTGCTAAGAATATTTCAACTGGAACAACATATTTGTGCCTTTGAGGTTCTCTGTTCCTGCTGCCACTTCCCCACCTGGAGCTATAATCCTACGCTTGTCACAAACCCAGCCACTGCTTCAGAACTTATTACAGCTACAATCTGCAGATTATAGCAACTTCTAATAGGGGATAAGCAGCAGGGAAAGGTGAGTTTAAGCTGCAAAGAACCTGCTGGTTCAAAGAGCCCTATTATTAATATTTATTATTTTTAAGCATTCATTGAGCGCTGCAGAAGATAAAAGAATGAATTGAAAGCAGGAACCAAGGAACCAAGTTTGTATAAGACAAGACAACGTGAAAGCTTAAAGAATAAGTGCAGTGTCTGGGAAGGAGGGGAGCCAAAGAAAAAGTAGTAAGAGCAAGGAAAAAAAAGCCACACCTTTTATCAACACAATGTTCCTAACAGTAATAAGTATGAAGAGAATTAAAGAATTCTTCCATGTCTAATCAGAACTGTTGTCCATAGGGGTTCTTCTGAGCATTATTACAAGGCATTGGCATATCTTTACAGAATGGAACTTTGATCATAAATAGCAAGTGTGTGGAGGAGGCGGGGGGACTGGAAAAACAGCAAAAGGAAATGCAACTGTTATTAGGAAAAATCCAGCCTTGGACAGATGCTTTACAAAGCTCCAAGTAAATCTATTTAGATTTTGTGTAAAGGGTTAGAATGAGGCATGATTCTCACTCAGGTCCCTCCATTAAAGGCAAATTTCTCCTCTTTCCCACAAACCCTTTGTGCCTGTTGCCAAAGGTCTCCCCGTCGATACTTCTCTTCCCTAACAAGGATGCAAGCTTATGGCTTACACCATTTTAAACCTTCACACTTCCCAACAACAACCCACAACGCTTCACAGTTCCAATGCACTTTAGCAAGATTAGCTAACAAGAATGTTCATCATACCCACATGCTGAGGGTACTGTCTTCATTTTCACAGCTGGTGAAACAGATGCTCAGAAAAGCAATGCAGCTTTCCCAGAGCTAAGGAGTGTCTACAGCAAGCTGATGTTAGTGATGCTGGCATTCACCCACCTCAGTTCTGAGCTGTAAAATCAGTGATAGCACTGAGGAGTGAGAGTCCAGGCCCCCTCCCAATGCCCTCCACTCCCCAAGGCTAGTGCAGAGCTTCAAAGCACTTCCCAAAGAGCATCACATTACAGAAATACTGTAAGAAATCCACTACAAACTGAAACTTGGAACTATCTGCAGCAGCATTAACAAAGAAAATTAATGTTTTTAAACTAACTCCGACTCTTCTCCTGCCAAACCTTCCCCAATGCAGTATCAAAATAAGAACACACAAAATGCGAAGCCTGAAACTTCTGCTCCTTTCAGCACAGTGAGGAGATAGAATAAGGCTTCCCAGAGACTGGCTGGATTAAGTAGTTTTTTTCTTTTGTTTTATGTCTTTTCTGTTTTTTCTTTCTTAATCGCATCAGACTGCTGTTCCTGACTGATGTTTTCCTTAACATTTAAAAGAAGATAAACAGTTCTTAATTAACAAAGCATCACTGTAAGCTGAAATCCTTATCAGTTTTGCAGGGTTTTTTTCAATCCTATGAACCCAGAGTGATTCGCCACATCAGCAAGGTGTTACACTATCAATTCTCAGGCTGCCAAAGCAAAGAGATCTTTTGGTGCTTCCAGCACTGTGCCTCAAGCACTTCCAGAATCATCTCTCAGTTTTTCCTGTCTCTTATTCTGAAAAACAGCTTGGTGTAACTCTAGAAGATCCCTGTTACTTGCCATATTCCCATCGGAAGGAAAAGTTTTGTTGATCAACACAAAACAAGCACCTCATCCTAAGCAGCTCTGAGAATCTCCTCTGACACCAACAGGAGCAAAGGGCAGTCAGCAGTTCAAAAATACATCCTATCCAAAGTTCACCCCTCTCAATAACATTCTGAGACATTTAATCCTTTATTTGCCATTATTTCTCATACATGTCCACAGTGTACCCACCACATTATTATCACCATTAAGCTCCATCAATTTTTATCAGCAAGACTGACGTTAAAACACATTGTGGTTTCAAATGACTACAGAAATAAGCACATGAACAACAGTGACAGCGACTGCCATTCCAAAATGCACTGACTCCATTCAGTGGGAATCCCACTATCTCATTTATGCTGGCAACAGGTTTTGAGAACTTCATCTGAAAGGTGCCCACAAGTCCCAAAGACTTCCATGGGAAACGAGTTCTCAGCAGGTCTGAGAAAGCGGTCCAGTACAGGCACAAGCTCCCTCTGTACAAAAAGATCTGGTTTATTTTCACTCCCCAAGAAAACGAGATGTGCCTTCAAGCAAGCCAAGAACAAACTCTATCACTGCTTTCCCAGCATAGAGTGTTCCAGTTCAGTGCCCTGTGAGGTCCATGTCTCAGGAATAGGCAAACTGCCAGCCAGTTAATTTAGACCATTTTTCCTGAAGAAGTGTAGACACCATAATTTAGTGCAATATTTATTACTCTAGAGCTCTCTCCTCATAGACTGTCATATACTGAGCTTTCTGTAAGGAGTAAATATAGTAACTGTTTCCATAATAATGTTAAAAATACCCCAACAGATTAAATTCAACAGATGAAACAGGGCCATAAATACGTATGTCTAGCAACATGACCAAAATCACCCTTCTTCAAACTGGGCATTGGGCCATGAAAAGAAAGCTGCTAGCATTACAATTTCAGTGTTGAGCCTTAGGAGCAGCACAGAGCTGCAGAAACAGTGCAGTAATCATGTACAATATACCGAACCCGAGCTGCAGCCAGGGCCTCCAAGCTCCTGAGCACCTGTCAGGCTGTGCCACTGACCCACAGTCAACAAGTCACCATACGGCCCCACACCCCATTCCACTCATCTGTCTTGTGGGCTTTCCAGACATCTGGAATGGCATAAGATGTATTTAAAGCTGTTCACAACTCGAGTAAGAAGTCTGAAAAAATGTAAGAGCTGTTATTATCTCTGCTATACTGCATGGCTTTTCGCATTAGCAGTTAGGTTTAGTTCTACTTCCTCAGAATCTACAACCACTATAAGGTTTTTTCCTGACAGCAACACCACAGCAACAGGGGTAAAGAGGGTACTGGTTATACTGCTTCCAGAAGGCTTATCAGGGCAAACTTCAGATCACACTAAGGACCAGAAATGACCTAACCAACTCCTTCTCTAACATGCCATGCACCTGCTAAATGAGGGCAAGAGAAAGGCACGAATAGAGATGAATGAAACACAGTCAATCAGAAGCTGAGCTACTGAGCAAACTCAGACCTAAGCCCTAATTCACATAATAGTGCAGCCCTTTGATAACCAAGTAATATCAAGCACATGGATGAGATTCAGTTTCAGCATTATTTATTTGATCAAAAGCATCCTCTGTTTCTGCCTGAAGCGATAGACTGGTCTAAAAAATATGAACTCCATTTGAGTTTAAAAACTGACTCTTCTACAGTGATTTTTAACTTATTTCTCAAGAAGCAGGCAACTTCCATTTTAGATCAGGTTTATTTAGTAAACACATAGCAAAGGGAAGATCCTTATAGAAAAAAAAAAGAAGCAGCCCAAAACACAAGAACCCTCAGAGACTTATCAATCATTGGAATCCCTGTTGGAAGGACTACACAGTCAGGAAGGATCCTGTGCTGAAACAAGATCCTTACTAGAAACCTGTGACAGCCACAATTCCACTTCCAACATCTCTGAGGACAATGACAACAACAACCATATCGGTTATGGTTTCCTTTGAAATTAATTTGGTGAGGATCAACTGACACCACATGACTACTCTCGATCGTCATGCAATATTTGCTGCATATCAGTCCACCAGAAAAGAAGCATTCACTTGGTCATCCTGAGCTTCCTGTATCAAGATACCTGCCAAGGCAATTCGGATCCAAAACACCCCACACATATACAACTCACCAGGATTGTGAGCCTCTCTGCCTCCAGCTCCGAAGACAACCAGTGAAGGACAGCCCTTTAGTAGAGAACAGAAGGTGGCAGAGGTGCAGAAGCAAATCCCATTGTAAGACCAAAACATCTTTATCATAGTTTGTTTCTTTAAATTTTATCTGTGCAAAAATAAATAAAAACATGCTGACAAACTGCTTTAGCAGATGGTGTGGTTAACAGAAAAAGATCAACGCACTGCCTTCCTATAGCCACTTCTTTTAGTCTCAGACATTTTATACTAAATTAGCCCATGATAGATCTTAACCAATGCAGAAATGATAAACAGCAAAGCAGCTGTTAAATGCTCCAAGACAAGGGGTTGGGTGGGGAGGAGACCCATCAACTATTTGGTGGGCACTGAATTCACCCGAATCCCCTGAAGCTATGGGATAGGATAACTCATTCACCAGTTTGGAAGTTCAAGACTGAAAGAACAGTGAAAAGATAAGAAATGTAGGTGTACGGGAAGGAATGGACACAAGAGGAATACTGGCCTGTGCAGTCATGAGCTAAGGTAGGGCCAAATGCAACGTGGCTGCCATATCAGTTACCAGTGAGGCAGCAGTGACCATCAGAAAGCTAAGCTCTAGACATCTGGAATTTATCCTCTTATGAAATATAATTAAAGTCCAGTCATCTTCCCAGTGCTGAGAGGCGGACAGTATGAAGGGAAGGGACAATACAAAATATTAAAGTTTTAGAAAGAGTAAACAGCATGAGAAAGAATGGAGTTGTCTGTACTGATTTTTCTGTGCAACCATTTTCTTCCTTCCTTTGCCAGTTCCAATTAAAATTAATAATTATTTCCAGGGAAAAAAAAAAGAAGAAAAAAAGAGAACACATAGGAAACAGCTTAAAAGGGAATGTGCACTTTCAGATCTGAAACAGCTCATTTTTATGCATCTTGAGGGAGAAATACACAGGCTTTTCCCTCTCATGCAAATACACTACTTGGTTTTGAGTCATTATTTTAAGGTGACAACTAAAGACCACCCCTTCCCAAAACAAATTACTTCCCAACTCTCACTGTACTACTTGTGGGGTTGTTTTCCCTCAATAAAAAGAAAAATTGATCCATTTTATTGTTAAGTCAGTTTAAATTAAACAAACAAACAAATCGCACTGAAATTAGTCAGAAATTCTTGAAAAAGTGAAAGTAGGAATTGTCTTGCAACAGTATTCCCAGACAAGGACTGCCTCTGCAGCCTCATAGGATTAGCAAGGAGTATAGATATCCATCTGTTTTAATTATAACTTCTAAACAGACCTCGGACCTACTAGCACCTCATGCAATGACTCATCTTCAAGATGTCAAGAACTGTGTACTACCTCATGAAACTCTCTAAATACAACTCAGACCACCATCTGCTTTTTTAGATACCTTAGGCCCCTTAGGCCTCAATTTTGTAGCATCTGAACTTTTCTTTTCAAGTCCTTCCTCCTCCAAGACCTACAGCCCCATAAATCCAGTAGCTTCTGTCCCCAGAGCAGTTGTGCCTGTTTTCCTGCAGCCTGGTGAGAACAGACAGGGCTCAAGATAATTAAATAAAAACACAGGAACTTCATTATTTATTTTAAAGGAAAATGTGTTTTCTAGGAAGAAGGTCCTTTAGTTGGGCAAATCTGTAAGCTGTTTATCAGCTTAAACTCATTATCTGTCCATATGGTCTTAGCACTGTGGTTTAAAAAAAAAATGGGCATGCACTAGCTGATGAAATGTCATCTGCCCTTATGCCAGAAACTAGTATTTTTTCACTGACGTCAAATTAGGATCCTTGCCACGAGTGAAGGGCTACCATAAGCATAGTCATAATATTTTAATTATGAAAGGATCTTACAGAAGGCAGCAAGGAAGGCAGGGGCAATGCAAGAAAACCCATTCACAAAAATACAAAGTCACTTCATTCACATCTTGCCTCTGCTCTAATTCTTTTTGTTTGGGGAGGTGAAGTAGGAAGAGAGCAACCCAACTCAAAAAAAAAAAAAAAAAAAAAAAAAAAAAAAAAAAAAAAAGGAAAGGGAATGAGTTGCTAA
>WEIT01003908.1:395769-505592 GCA_013389985.1 Dryoscopus gambensis
CCCCCCGGCCCCTCCGGCTGGGCGCGCCTCTGCCCGCGCTCCGCCGCTCCCACCTCGCCGCCCGGGCCTCTCGTCTGCCTTCTCCTTCGCCAGAAAACTTCCCGGGTGCCCTCGGCAGGAGCCGCCAAGGGCAGCCCGGGGTGACTCGTCCCGCCCGTACCGTGCCTCGGCCGTTCGGGGTGCGGGAATGGCAGCCTGGCAAGCGCGGCCCGGGGGCAGCTTCGCCTGGGACCTGAGAGCAGCCCTGAGCCTGCCGAGCTCGCAGCAGGCACCGGTGGGAGGGAGAGCTGCCTATTCCCGTCTGCAGGGTGTCCCCGGTAACATCCAACGGGCTTCTGATGCACCGGGGGGATCCTTGGGACGCAAAAGGAAGAGACCAGGGAGGTGGGAGAGAGGTCACTCGTTGACCGGTACCTCAGTGAGAGCTGCTGAAATGCCTTCGAAGATCTGCCAGAGAAACTTCAAAGGATGACACTGCGGGAGTAGGAAGCCTTTCCAAAATGCATACCAAACCGAAGGAAGAGCCCATGTTTGCGACATGGGAAAAGCCATGGTTTCCTAAGGAAATAAGGCTTGTGCTGTTGTGCTGTGTGTGTGTGCCAATAACTTCTGAGCCAGTTAAACAATTTCAGTAGCATTTGACAGCTACAAATCCCATAAAAATAGGTAACTGTGTAGAAGAGGTCATCTTTTTTACTGCTCTTGCACACGGAGCGACTGTGTCTCAAGTCCAACAGCATATGACAAGGGAATCCACAGTGGGGTTCATTTAAACTATCCCCTAGGAAAACTACTCTTCACTGGTCCTAATACTCACTAAGTCCTTACCAGGTTGGAGTGAAAGAAACTGAGAGAGTAAAAAGAGTGCAAAAGTAACACTGTTACTCTCAGTAACAACCAATAGCTCAGGATTAGTAAATTGGACTTTAGTAAATTGGGCATTATGTCCTCATATAACATCAGAGAGAACAATCCTGCAAGGGCCAGGTCATGCAAGTGATATGCAGACATGTCCTGGTGCTGATAAGAAATCCTACTTATTTCATGACACTTTGCAAGATGGGGGATGCAGATTTGGACATTCAAAGCTTAGTAGAAGAACAAGAGACGGCAGGAATGTCTAACAGTGCAATGCAAAGGAAAAATAGATGTGCCAGCATCTCTGTATAATCTCTGCTAATGCCTCATATATCTGGTAATGAACAGTTACAAGGCTCCCCAGGTGCAGATATTTGTTGGCATTGGCTTTCTTTTATTTCCTAACGTGATATAAAAATAGGGAGATACACATAGAACTTAACAGTTATGGTCCTAAATCTATTTCTGTGTAATAGCAAAACTAGATTACACAACCAGACTGTATTTGAAGTGTATGTTTCGTTATAGTCTATTGCTTAAGACAGGCAATCATTTCAGGGTCTGATATTTTCTTGTAATGTTTGGGCCCATGTTTTTCCATTTCTGTTTTGCTATTCATTTATTTGTGTCACACAGCATGATCCTAGCTCTGCTTGGTCTTTGTGGTAGACTAGGGGATTTCCATTTCTTTATTAGACACAGTTTGACACGAGGTAATAGCCTTGTTCCTTATTTGATTCCTTTGCAAAGGACTCAGAGTGCTATTTTCCAGGAGGCTGGCTTGTTATACCCTTAAGCAGCAGATCATAGCTCTTTCAGGCAGAGATTACATTTTTGCTCCACAGATCTGTCAAACTGGGTCCATTGGTGCTCCCCCTGCACCCTCCGTAACAATCTCACACGTGCACCCCTGCACTGCCCAGGACTGTCACAGGACCCCACATGCCAGGCAATTGTGCTGTACCAGTGAAGAAATCATGGAAGTGTGTATCTGTCTGGCTGCACAGCACCTACCCTTGTCTGAGGGCCTAATGCACAGATCTCATGTGGAGGGTTTCCAGTAAACTGACGGGGCTTAGTCCTGGTGGAAACAGCACCATTTTAAACAGCCCCAGATTCTACAGACAAGGTCCTCTCCTCATCAGGGACACTCTTGGCATTTTTTCCAACAACTGCCACCCCTTTCCCCTCCAGTGACATCATTATGCTGATATTTTGGAAAAAAAGTGCTGGGTGAGGTATCCAAAGACTTGTATGTGTTTTCTGTTTTCCATCCTGATTCTATGAAACTGTTTTGTAAATGAACAAAAGTCAACTATATGTGACCCCAGCTTTCAAATCTTCCACATGCTAGCATAGACACAATAGTGCTTTTACATGCTCAACTGTGCAATTTAAGGGGCCACTACAGAAAATTAGCTTCCCGAGTTTATGGTGCTTTCACCATCATGAAGGAATTGCTTTGTGAATCCCAGCCAGCATTTAAAGCTGGGGTTTACATTCTTTGTTATGTGTAAAGAATAAAGTATATCCTCTGTGAACTTAAAGCAAAACAAAAACCTTGAATAAAGCCAATTTTATGATAGATCAACATGTGAGAGGGCTGTTTTACTTGTTTTCTGATAAATAGATTATTGAATTGAAATCAGAACAAGAAAAGAGGTCCATGGTTTAGCCCAAAACACTGAAGCCACTTTCTTCCATTTCAGAAGTGCCTAGAGCTGCAACCCCTCCCGCTGTCTGAAGGTCTGTCCCTTGAATATTACATCATATGTATCACAATCCAAAGAGCCTCTCTGTTATACTTCTGATAGGCTTGAGGTTTTGGGAAACCATGAACAAATCACGGCAGGTTCCTCATAGGTGTAACTGTATGGTTTTGAGATAATTAAATTTCACTCCACAGAGCTCACCCATTACTTATGAATGCTTTCTTGTCTGCTCTTCCCATCTTAGTTCTCAACTTCCCAGTTTCCCTTTTCCTTCCTTCCCTGGCCTCCCCAGCTTTCCTCCTGCTTTCTTTGCCTTCAGACTGCTCTCTTTCTTTTCCTATTATTCTCTCTCAGTTATTTCTACTAATGCCTTTCTCAATTTGCTGTAAAGCAGGAATACAACCCTGATCCAGCTTGGCTGTGATTCCTAGAGCTGGACTGACACACGGCCCAGCTCATTGCCTAGACAGATGGGCAGAAGGAAACTCTCTGGCATCTGCATGCTGGAACCTGAATACCAGTCTATTTCCAGATAACCATAGCACATTCCAGGAGCAATCTGTGCTCAGTAGAAATCACACAGTGTTATTAACTCTGCCATGAAACTGAATGGCACTTCTGAGAGCACAAAACAAACAAGGTCTCAGCCACAAAGAGCTTAAGATGACAAACTGACTGTCTGAACCTGATCACCTGCTCGCAGATAAAGACAGCAAAGTGAGAGATCTTGCTTTTCTGAAATGTCAAGCACTTACAGTGCTGACTGAAGTTACACTGATCAGTATGTTCTCTCATCTGCTATCAGACTGCTTTCCCAGGGCCCCTCCATCAGGCTTGGGAAAACAGCATGAGGGGGCAGTTGATGCACTGGTAGGGAGAGGTTTGTTCAAGCTTCATTATTAAAATCATAATTAAAACCTCGCCAGTGTATTTTTCAACCCAGTTTTGCTTTCCCAGGCTCAGCTGGGAAAATTGAAGCTAAATTGTTTATGAGTTGGTTTCTTTGTCAATATCAGCATTTCCCAGTCATTTTCATCCAAGCAACAGCTAAAATTTTGGAGAAAAAAAAATATCACAGACCCTCCCTTTGCCATGTTTTTCTGGTTTTGTTTCTTAAATCAAGAGCTAAGCTGCATTTTGAATATTCATTTACAGATTTATTTTTCCCAGCTTTGTTTTCATATTCACTTGATCACCTGGTAACATACATGTATGTTTTTCTGAAGTGAAAAAGCATGTTTTGTCATCATTTCACATATCACCTTCCCGTGTCTTTCTGACCCACAGACCACAAAATTGAAGCAGGCTTCCAGGGCAAGAGATGTGCTTTCTCTTCAAGACATGCTTAAGACTATCCAACCCATGAACAACACTTTATGCTCACTGAGATACTCAAATATGTAGACATAATCTTCCTAAATGCTTTCATGCTCACCTCCCTCTTTCCTTGTCTTTGAAGTTGTAAGATTGCACAAAGGAACTGGCAGCAGTGCCTAAACCCAAAACTGTAGCAGCAATGACTGAACAAACTCTTGGACTTTGCCCAGAAAAATCTCAATTAAGAGAATTCTTTGTAATAATTTTAATATGTAGCACTGAAGAGATAGTTTAAAGGTAAAATGAACATATTTAAGGTGAACAGCCACTTCCACAGCTAACAGCAGGTAAAACTGTATATTACTGGGGGAAGCAAAACAAAACAAAACAAAACAAAACAAAACAAAACAAAACCAGAAAATATCCTGTCCCCTGTTTGCTTTTTCTTTTCAGATGTTTTCTAAAATGGAGATTAAATCAAAACATCAAGTCCAACTATGTATATTTTGAGAAAATTTTCAACATTCATTTTTCCTCTGAAATGTGCGGCTGAGATTTTCCTGTACTCCTTGAAATCTATATGAAAACCAATTCTGTTTCTCACAGTCTCTTTAGTAATTTTCACTAAGAAAGAAAAAGCAAAATTGAGGCCCCCCCTGTACCAGGAATCTTGCAGTCCCTTACATGTTTAAATATGACAGGAGAGACAAACACAGAAGAACAGTTATCCCCATTTACAAACAGGAAATTGAAGCAGGAAGAATGAATGCTGAAGAAGTACTAGAGGTCTGTGTCAGCTCCAGGACATGAGCTAGGAGATCCTGGATCACAGACAAATGCCTTACTCATCCAAATATCTATCCTCAAATGTTGACTCTTCTACGTGTTTGCATTTCTCTTATAACACAAAGGGGAGAGGCTCAAATGCATTTTTAAAACTGCAGATGACACTAAAATCATGAAGTTATGTTTATTCTCATACAATTTTACAAAGCACTTTTCTCCTTTAAAAAAACCAAAAAAGGTAAACTAACAAACATAGCTTCAGGGTTTATTGTTCCTTGAGATGTTCCAATTAAATAACATTTTGCTGGACAGTTAAAGTTCTTCACAATTTTTCTGTAAAAAACGTGGTATATGGTTCACAGGTATCTACAGAAAATATCAGTAACTGCTGGGGGGAGACGGAAGTGTTGAAAACTTCACTTCTCACACAGTGAGATGGTCACCCTGCAATTTGTTTCAACACAGCTAGTTGTGTTGCCATAACGTGTTAAACATCTGCTAAAAACATATGGAATCCTCCTGGGGGATGTAAGTCGATGCCATTCATCAAACTATTTCACTGCTTCCCTTCTCCCCAAATGACTCCCTCCAGAGAGCCAGCTGAAGAAAAGGATTCCAATGTCTGTATGAGAAAGGGATCCCTAGCCAGAAAAGTGGTGATAGCTCCCCTTGGAACGGGGAGAAGGTTCTATCCGAGTAAATTCTGCTGAAGCACATGTATTGTGGTTAAGGAGAGAAATAAAACAGCACCTCATCAGAACTCCGAATCAGTCATCACCCTCCTTAGGTGAAAGGAGGTAGCACAGGGTCCTGCAGCAAAACTAATCCCCATTCTGCAAAATTCAGTTTACGTGGGCACTACTGGGTTAGCTGGGAGACTGCTGAAATAATGACCTAGGGCACGGAAGGACCTAATGTTCTTCCCAGGATCACACAAAATAGAATGTTATTAAATCCAGAAAATTTAAGTGTCCATTGCCTAAACACTGGGATGAACACTCATGGCTGTGTAAAATGATTTCAGGAAGGCCGCAAAATGCAACAAGAACATCAATGACTTGGAGCGGTGACAGTCAATTTTCATGGTGTGAAGGTTGCTGGACATCACACATGATCCCAGAATTTTTCATGATCACATTCAGTGCCTTAAGTGGGATGTAGCTCTTCAGATCTGAACTGATCTCTAGTGACAAATGGAGATGACATATCCTAACAAGTCCACAAAGCAACGATTGGATGGTGATGCTACTGTAACCTCATTGGGATAGCTGTCGAAAACTACGCAGCTTTCTTTTGTTTCCTGAAGCTTCTGTTGTTTTTCTCAGATATGCTGCTTTCTATAATAAAAGATAGTACTTCTCTGCAGACCTCTTTTCACTTGTCATTCACACCCCTTCCAAGCATGCACACAGTGAGGGCAGAAACAAAGCTGCACAAGTTTTGCTTCTTTTTCCCTCGATCTCAAGAGTCCTTTTGTGCGTTTGTGTGTAAGGCAGCCCTGCTCTTCTGTCAACAAAAGGGAACTGGTAAGTGAACAGAGCAGCCATGCGGGGTATGGGAGCTGTGAAATTCCTGAGTGCTGTATAGCGGGATTGAGGCTGACTTGATACTAGGGCAAGATTAGTTATTTTTAAAAATGTAGTCATAAAATTAATGATCCGTGTGAACCCTTCACCAGGCACTAATTAATCAGCCTCCCATTTTTACAAGTGAGAGCAAATGAATGCCAGGAATATGCAGTGATTTTGCCAAGTGGGCAGTAGGATTAGATTTATTACAATTTGGGACTCCTAACCTGTGATCAAAATATGATTACACCTCTGTCAGTTACTTCAAATGTGAGTTTTCTTTATCTGAAGATGAAAATCCTTTCATTGGCTGGACACTCATTAGTCAGAACAACTTCTATACAAATCATGTTATTTTACAGCTTAAAAATGTGGATTTTTGTAGACCACCAGTGAACACAGGTTGGAACTATGTGAGTCACTTATCTGACTGATTCCTGCTATGAATGTTTTAAACAACATTGTGAGTTACTAGCTGCTGTTTCCTATCAGGAAGAGATAAACTGTGGATTTATTAAATGTTGGAGCCAATTTCACCCCTGGTTTTACAGGACTGATTTCAATGAAACAATGCCAAGGACACATTCTCTTAGCTGAGTGGCCCTTAGCCACCTACTGCATTTAACTTATTGTACATACATCACAAAAGCATACAAAGCAAGAGGAAAGAACCATCTTCGTGATTCCTGTATTCTGAGCTACCCTCAGTGAAGGACCCAGAAGCCAGAGTCTCTTTGAAAGATCCCCAAGACTAGTCCTGTAGACTTATACTCCACTAGAAGGTTGAATCCACCAAGCCCCTGAAAACCTGAGAGTTGTGGAAAGCCTGGCAAAGGCTCTAGAGCTTCCTGCTCTTCCTTCTTCTTGTAACCAGCCCCTCTGTGCAACCATTCTTGTCATGTTTTGGCACTTTCTGCCTTCCTGACTATGATACCAAATTGCAGAAGTGGCTGTGAAAGTTAAAGACTTTAAGGAGAAATTGTTAACCTGATTTTCCTGAAATGTACAGCAGAGTCAAGATTAGGGGATTTAGAGGGAAAGAGGAGTTTGCCCAAACCACTTCTGCAGCAATGCTTTTAAGATGGTTTCAGTTGCTCTAGAAGAGATGCAGAGGGGAAGAAGTGGTGCAAGGCTTCCAGTTAGCTCCTTCTGTGCAGTCTGCAGCCCAGTCTGTACATTTCTCTCTTCCTCCTTTTCAGTACATCTCACTCTCCTGCTTTGATCTCCGCTTCTCTAGGCTCATTTTCTCTCACTATCTCCAGCCCTGTTGTGTTCTCTGAAGCACTTTAATTCTTTATTTTCCCCTGTGTATCCCTGTGATAATCAGTCCCTCCCTCCCTCCCTATCAGGTCTCTATGTTGTCTTCCAGGCGATCTCATCTTGGTTCTACAGATAAAGACAGAAAGCAGAAAGTGAGTAGAGAAATGGGAGTCACAGAAAGTCAGAAGAGGTTTTTCTCTTTAAACTGACAAATGGGAGCAAATCCCTCTGCTACAAGCAAAAGCAATGACATGTTAGAAAGGATGAGTGTGGAAACTCTGCCTTTCTTGGAAACAGCCACTGAAATGAAGCAATAGTTTGGGGAAGTCCAGGGTATTGGTAGAGCAGCTGGTCTCCTTCCAATCTCCTGGGATTTGCTGTGTTCCAGGGCTATAATTAAGCAAATAGAGAATTTGCCAACCAAGGCTTTATTCAATGTGCCAGGGAGCAGCCATCCCTTCACCTGAGCTAGAAATGTCTTCACTAATGTGCAGCATGTGCACAAGTCGCTAAAGAGCCTTCACCCTTCATCAGTCAGACAAGTGCAGTTGTGTGTGCAGCAGGACGAGCAGAGGCAAGGGGATGGCAAGCTATTAAGAATGAAGCCTAATGGGCCCTTGAGAGCCCTGGGAGGGGGGAAATAAAATAGAATTAAAAAAACCCTTCACCTGAATTTTAATCATACCCAAGGGAAGACATGAGATTTAATACAAAACATTACACAGCTGCTTTGCTACACGAGATTAACTTCATGTAACAGGATGAATAAAAATATTCCCACTCCAACTTTCTGAAACATTCTGCCCTGAGGCAGTGAGAGAAATGGCACAGAATGCAGAATGAGGCAGGGGGATGAGCTAGAGATGCTTTTAAGCTCTGTGCAAGTCACCCATCCAAAGCTGGGCTCTGACACAAATCTCCTTCAGCATCTCAAATTAATAATTCATCCTTAGCTGGGCAATCATTACAAGATCTCTTTCTGTAGACAGACAGTCAGAGAGAACAAATGTAAGAGTTAATGCTGGCTGGCAATACTGTGAACCTCTGAGAGCAACAGGCTATGACAGCACTGCTTAAGTTCTCTTAGTGCTGTGCTGAGCACCAGGGCATCTGCTAAAGACTGTAAATGTGCACGGATGAGGACTGACCCACTTCTGCAATTGAAAGTTGGAAAGCCTCCCAGATGCACACATGACGTTTTGGCAACACAGAGTGAGAGAAGTTCAAGGAAACTAGGAAAAGAGTTCAGAAGCAGAGTGTGAACAAAAATACACAAACAGCAAAACATCTAGTTCTAAACTCTTTGTTATCAGTCATCCAAGATCAGTTGGTGTCAAGGTCAATAGAGATTTTTGTGGTAGAAATGAGGCAACTTCCCTCAGCCACCAAGAGAAGTTGTAGGTTCACATCACAGCCTGTCAAAGTCAGCAGGGACTTGGTCATAAATTGATTTACAAGAGCATCAGCTGGAGATATAACGTTTTTACTTTCCAAGCTGTAGAGTAAATGCATGTCCCTTGACAAGTAACTTTTCCTGGTAACCCCATCAACCATTTATGAAGCAAGAGTGGTATTTGCTTAGTGCTCAGCATAACAGGCACTGTGCATTTCATAAAATACCCTTTCTTCCATAATCGACAATTTAGAAAATTCACTATTTACTATACTTGCTAAAAATGATCAGAAGCATCCAACGGATCATTGTGCACATTTTGTACTTGTCTTTTGGGGATAGCAGTCCCATTAGATCCCAGAAATCAAGGAGCTTCTAGCACTGACTAGGCCTTGGAAAATAAATCCAGATCTCAATAACTGCTGTGAGTCAGATGTGATTTTCTTCTCTTATGCCCAATGAGAATTCACAACTTCAGTGTGATGCCAGTCACGGAAATACGAAAACCGAGTTGCCTAGGACAGCAAGGCACTCAGGGACACCGTGGTGCCTGCTCAGTCTCCGTGGGAGCTCTGCAAAGGCAGGCTGGCTGTGGCTGTGGCTGCTCAGACAGAAGTCAGAGGGTTATTCAGAACAGATGCAGCAGTCACCTACCTGATCTCTCTCAGGTGTCTGGCAATAGTGGTTGTAGCAATCCTAATTCCCTTGTGCTCGCCTCTTCAGCCTGCTATTACGGTTACACCCCTTCCTGCTACTCTTCTCTTGCCTGTGGAAGCAGCAGACTTGCACCAGTCCCTCATCTTGGGGGCTGAAAAATTCCGTTTTCTATATGCTATGGAGAAGGCTGGAGTCACCCCCAGGCACTGGTGATACTCTGCAGCTGGAGGTGTTCTGAGTGAGATGTAAATCAAGATACTTGGTCATAAAGCAGAAAGTGACAAGTCTTGGAGGAAAAAAAAGGTGTTATCTTTATAACCAGGCCAAATGCCAGCTCCAGCTAAGATAACAGACATTCTACTGACTTCCTGCAATTTTCCTTCAGTGAAATATTATCCTCTTTACTTCCTGCCAGAGTGTCATTTAACATTGCTTTGCCAGTCTACTGTGATTAGCTCAAAGGAAGCTGCATTTCAGTGAAGACTAAAGTAACTCCACTACATTAGAGATATGCCCAAACTGTGTGATTTGGAATGAGATTTATATACGTATTCAAGAAGCTACATGGGTTCAGTAGTTTAGTTTAATTTTGGTCAGTGAATTTAGCAATAATCCTTTGTTACAGGAAAAAAAGGCAACAAAAGGCATCCATAAAAGGATGACATAAGCATTCTTGTTTGTATCTGGAGAGTACACATCTCTAAAAGAATATTCTCAGAACAATAGCAAGACCCTCTTCCTGCAGCACCCTGATCTCATATTCCAGCAACCACTAATCGCATCACCTGGAAACAACTGCTGCTCCTAGAGACAGCACTGAAGTGCCCTCCAAACAGGAGGTACCAGCCCGATGCCACTGCCTTGTTCGGACTTGATGATCTTAAAAGTGTTTTCCATATTAAACAATTCTACAATTCTGTGATAGATACTGGGCTATTATATGCAGCAACAGTTGCTGCTTATATTGAAGTGCTCAGCACCAGGTGGGATGGGGCTTTGAGCAACCTGGTCTAGTGGGTGGCCTCCCTGCCCATGGCAGCGGGGTTGGAACAAGATTATCTTTAATGTCCCCTCCAACAGAAACAGTTCTATGATTCTATAACACTGCAGTTTTGCCTCACCAATGCCTTGCAGACACCATTAGGTGATATAAATGCTTTGTTATAACATATTACTTGAACTCAAGATAAAACTACAGCAAAGCAATTTATTGCTACCTATATATTTGCATTGGAATATGTCAGTGTACCTGAGGACGATGTAACAGCTCCCAAAGTAAGCAGGAGGAAATGTTGTTTTTCTGTTCACAATGGGTTTCCTCATCAACCAGGCATGTTCATTAAATCTCTCTTCCTTTAGCAGGATGACTATAAAGGGCAGTTGTGGAGGAGGAAAAGGAGTACAAACTTGTGACATGCCATTTCCCAGGATTTGTCCTGGAGATTAATTTTATCCACCACTTTAATGAGGCTGACTCCTCACAAATGGGTGACCAACATCTTCACATTCTAGTGTGATAGTACAATAACAAGACATCCTCTCAACACATGTAAGGCCATGCCTTTCCCAGGAGCATTAGGTGCTGAGCACAAATCACAGGCCAAGTAGGAAAGGCATAGCTATTTGCTGCAATTGAGGTAGTGTCAGAGCCTCAGGATCCATAAGGTCAGAAGTGCTATAGCTAATAGGCAATTTCTCCATCAAGTGTCACGCTGTTCACATGTTCCTGCTTTGCCCTTTCCTCCTGGGGTGTTGATGGTGCTCTTGATGAAGGTGGGACTACAGCCAGCTGTTCTCTGACATGAGGTGTGCCAGGCAGTGGGATACTGCCCTCAGCTCCAGAAGCTGTCAAAACCATCACGGATTTATATTCTGTGGAAGTAATTAGGGACTCCCCGTTGCTTCTCCACTCGCCTCCCATTTGTAGGGCAATCACATCAGACAAGAGCCGTGCTCAGTGAACACTGCCAGCCTCCCCTGAAGCCAGTGGGGACTATTAAGAGAGGTTACTGGGGCAGATGGAATATTCCCCACTAGAATGCACACGCAGAGCTATAGATTTTGCCTTTGAACATAGCCTGTGGCAATTTCCAGCAGATAAATGAAAGATGCTATTCTCATTTGTTCAGGTTTTTAAAATAATGATTTGCATCACTTGTTGCTTTTAGTCATACTAATCCCATCTCCAGTCTGTGGTAGAGATACAAATTCATTTTTTTCTTCCCTATTTGCCTGATTTTTTTCCATTCACTTCCTCACTCTCTTCACAACTACTGCAGGGATATAGAGCCTTTGTGCTAAGGGAGTCTGGAAGGGGAGCTGCTGCTGCTCACCAGACTCCTTTTGTTAAGGTTTGCAAGGGGAAGGGACTCGCCCTGAAATGCTTAAAGACTTTTCTTCAGCCAGCTTTGGTCCTTTCCTCACAACTAAAACTGGACTAGCTGTTCAGAGGCACAACCTGAGCTCCTTTTATCCTCCTGCATCAGGCAGAGACCTTTATGATGCAGTGAGATTCTGAGGCCTTGGGATTCCCACTGTTATGTGAGGCTCACTGGGGGATAAGACCCATGAGTTTTGCCAGGATGAAAAGCCAAGCTCTTGCAGTTTCCTGTCTAATAGCAGATCCCTCCAGCAGAGTCCTTGCCCTCCCCCTCGGGTGAACTGCCATTGACCCAGCGAATTCAATTAGTGTGGTTCTTCCTTTATCAAACAAACCCCACATGGCCCAAACCAAACATGGTGCATTTGAAAACAAATGGATTGAAACGTCCCTAATCTAGCCAGACACTGTCCTCTGCGTATGTTCCCTCCAAGTCAGCCTGCCCACAGACACAGTCAGGGCATCATCAGGATCCCATCTGGTCTGCAAGGGGAGTGGGGACCCTGACACCCTGCAGAACAGAGAGTATCACTGATTTGGGCCTGTATCAAATGGACCATTACAGTGCCTCCACAGCGCTTTTTCATCCAGTTTTCTCACCGTCTCCACTGCTGAGCCCTTAAGGAAAGGGGAAGAATGCCTCAGCTGAAGCCCTAGGAAGAAAGCTTGAGTGACCTTGACTCATTCCATTTTTACCATGCACAATGGTGATGACGTGTACTGTCATATGCAGTCTGGACAAACCCCACTACCTAAAGCACTTCTGTAAATCACCAGAGCAGAAAGCACAGCACCTTGACTGGAAGGCCCTGAATCACTTCAGCCACTCCATATGGGAAGATTTTTCCTTTATACCACAGGGAAGTTGTCAGTGCTCCCATTTCTGGGGCCCATTGATCAGCTACATCTGTCCTAGGACGCATGCCAGCAAAAAGAAATCCCACATCAAAGGGGGATTCCCCACCCTACTTGTCCAGAGGAAGAACCCAGCTATGATGAGGAAAAGGGAGCTGTCTTTGCTGGCAGGTTGGCACAGACAGAGATGCTGCCCTTATTACTGCCGTCATAAACATCACAGGCTTGTTTGAGAACCCTCCTCTAACACATGCACCAAGCATTGAGCCGAGGTTGTCAGAAACTCCTGGGCACCCCTGAGACCTATTCAGACAGGTCTCCCAGGTCTCCCTCTTCTACTAGGCAGAAGAGACCAGGCATGACCCCTACTAGCTCACAGGAGATGGACACAGAGGGAAGCTGGGGGCTGTCCCTACCCAGCAGTCCCCAGCAGAGATCCCCTTTTGCTTGGGGACACAGATGGAGAACAGCATAAGTCAGGCAGCGCATCTTAGGCAGACTTCCTTAGGCTGTTCCCAGGGCAAGCCTGGAAGAAAAGGATCAGAGACAGTTCAAGTGTGAGAGGGGTCAAACAACACTGCCATCAGATCTGGGGTACTGGTGACTGGCCTGAAGACAGCTCTTGTATGCTACACTGAGGACACATTCCAGAGATACGCTGTAGGACCAGCGACACACATAGGAATTTAAAATTGGGGCTGTTCAACTGGCTAGCCATCAGGGCTGCAAAGACACTGAGGAAAAAAATCAGTCTTCCTTAGCACAGCCCATCCCAAAAGACTTCCTCCATGTGGTCATTCAGGCAGCAGGACACTTGAGCCATCTCCCGTGGCAATGCCCACTGAGGGCGGTCTCCACTGGGCAGTCCTTCTCATTCAGCCTTATACCTCTTGGAGGCCAGCTAACAGCAGGAAGGAGGCAAGCCAGGGGCAAGTATTAATTCCAGGAAGAGTCAAAGGCAGTGAACATATTCCCTTTATACAGCCTTAATACATCTGTTTTCAGTGTATAACACATGCCTTAGGTGAGTTTAACAAAACTGTGAAAAGACAAATCCTGTGAAGCTAGACCAGAAATCTTAGCAGAATACATTTGAAGAAACTGCTGAAAAACATAAATTAGAAGTTATCATGTTTTCTATTCCAGGCTGCCTGAAAGGCATGACATACATATTCCTATGTGCTAGATGTGAATTATCCCACTGGAACCAGTAGCCAGCACTCCAAACTTCTGAGATGAGCCATTCTTTTGAACCACTTCCTTTGCCCCAAAAGCCTTTGACAAGTTTTCCATATTCTCTAAAATCCATGTTTGCATTTTTTCCTCTCTTTTTTTCTGTCAGACTTCCCGAAGATGAAAAAGGGTGAAAACCAAAGAGGAATTTCTGTTGCACTACCCAATCCCATCATAAGTAAGGAACAACTGGAAATTGTTGCAAAGCTTGATGCTTCCCCATGGGCAGGGTGCTCCCTAGGAGCACTCATGGGCAGAATGGCACCCACTGCTGCTTCTTTTTCCCTGCAAACACAACATTCCCTACACAGCCCTCACACAGTGGTGCAGCTGCCTCACTGAGAACGAACTAAAATATAGCTGAGGAGACTTCTGGAAAGGCCTCTAAGTAAGCTGGAGAAAGCAGTACTATCAGTACTACAAGTGCATCAGCACAACAGAATTCACTGGGAAAATATATTGATCTGGCTCTTCTGATTTTGACATTTGAAAAACCCACAAGAATGCTTGAAGTTGCTCATTTGCATTTTGTTACCCAGAATGCAGTTCCAACTCATCTATCTCCCACAGGCACCAACATCAAAGCTGTGGAAACAAGCTATCTTTGCATGAAAGTTTTCTTTTTAATTAAACATTATAAACTAAGGCCAGAAATTCCTTCTTCTTTCACAGCTGGAGAAAGCATAAAGGAGAAGTGAGGGTAGAGAAACAGAACCCATCAGTCACTGCATGGAGAGCGATTGCTTGGCCATGGATGCTTACAATTGCCCTCTTACTGCTTGGCTCATTCGTGTAACATATGGTGAGGTACGGAGAGCGCACCTATAGCCCAGAGGTCACTGTGCCACCTGCAGACCCCAGACAACATGCAGCCTTGCACAAATACACATGGAAGTAATTAGGCAGGCAAGGGAGCTGGGATTTGAAGCAGACCCCCCTCAATTCTGCTGCATTAATCCTTCCAGCTGAGTTGGAGAAGAAGTCTGAATTCCCAGGGGTCTGATTGCTGCAGCTTGTAGCTCAGGGTGGAAAAAAGTAATTTACTGTTTCCTTACCACAGACATGCCGTTACATTTTTGGGGTTTGGATGGAGAGAAGAGCATAAGGGAGTTTCAAAGGGGCCAGGTTTGCTTCCCCCATTATCTGCACAGTCATCGCTTGGCAGGCTGCTTTCTCAGTGTTGCTCTTCCATGAGCTTTCAATTTAGAAATTACATTTAGCTGTTATGAATTTTCAGTTGAAGATGACAAGTGTGGTGTGGTAGATCCCAGTGATATGGGCATGCAGAGTGACAGGGAGTTCTTGTCTTTATAGTGTTGCATCCCCTTGAAGTCTTAAGTTGTGGACCGTGCCACACTTCCCTGATTTACACTGATGAAAACAATGCCCTCTTACCCCAAAGATCTTATCTTACAGCTGAAGCACCAGCCAAGAGATAAGCATGATACAGCATGACAAGGAAATCTTGGTGGTTACTGGGTTGTGATAATTTTGGAGGGGTGGATTGAAAACAGGCTAAAAGGAAGTGGGATTGAAGAAGGGTAAGAGGATAACTGTACCCACCAGGGATCCAAGGTTCAGATGTCAGTAAATCTTCAGTCTTCTACCTCAGTTCATCCTACACATTTGCTACCAGGCAATTTGGGAAAAGTTTGCCTGTCATCATTCCCTTCATGATACTGGCATAGTCCTCTTGTCTCCACCCTACTTCACTTCCCTGGATTCATCATGTCTTGCACACAGCTTTCCATGCTTTTTCTCTCAAAGGCTCACTGCTCGGGCCACTTCTCATGCAAAATTATGACTCCAGATAAGGAAAATATCACCTAGCTACAAGTGAGGGTGGCTCTGGTACAGTTAGTGGATGGAGAAAAAAACCCACACAAAAACCTCATGACCAAGACTTCACTTCAGTTCCAGAACCAGCTTCTCAGCTCTGGAGTTGTCCTTTTCCATGCAGTACTATGAGACAGGACTAAGAGGCAGGAGGGAATTTTTTTATCAGCAAACAGGGGAAGACCCGGGCAAATACATCTGACCTTTCCTGGAGCCTGTGTAGCCATTACTTCTGGTGGCTGGAGATCTAAAATATCCCGTATACCTGTACTGAGTGTAGGTGGCAAGGCTTTGGCAGTGGGGCAGAGGGAGGCTGCCCCTATGTGCTCCTGTGGGAAGAGGTCACGATGGACACGGCCAGCTGGAGAGAGCTGCACCACAGACCCACACCAGCACACAGCTGAGCCCAGCAGCCAAGCTGGTGGCACCTCTGTGGAAATGTATTTAAGAAAGGGCAGAAAATGCCACAGACAGAGAGAGGAGGGAGAAAAATGAGTGAGAAACAGCAGAGGGAACACCAGTGTCAGAGGAAGAGGATGAGGAGGAGGTGCTCCATGGCATCAGAGCATATATCCCCTGCAGTCTGTGTGAGAACCCACACAAGAGCCGCACAGGACCAGACTGTCCTGACAGGAACTGCAGCCCATGGAGAACCCAAACCAGGGCAAAGAAAAAGTATCAGACAAAAATGAGCAACAGGGAGAAACCACTACATACTCATCATAACCCCAATCCCCTCTGTGCGGCCTGGGGAGAGTAAAGGAGTCTGGAATGAAGGAGTGAAGTTGAGCCTCAGCAAGAGCAGATGAAGGTGTTGTTTTAATGCTTGGCATTTTTTGTTTTCCACTACCCAAATCAGTAATTATATTTAAATTTTAATTGTCAATAAATTAACTTCCCAGATTTATAGAATCATAGGACCATTTGGGTGGGGCTGGACCTTAAAGAAGGTCATCTACTTCCAACTTCCACTCCATTGGGCAGGGACACTGGAGGGTGCAGTCTCTGCAGACTGCTGGCAAGTGGCACTTCGTGCTCATGTCACTTCATCAAGTTCTTCACATACACTCACTTAGTGAGTGATAAACAAGCCACTGCACTCATCTTTGTGCCTCTTTTACCAAGTGAACATACATCATAAGTGCAGCCGTCTAAGATGTTTCTATTTCATCATTCCCCTGGAGGTTTTCTATCTAATTTTAAACTGTTTATATTTTCTAGATTGTGTCAAATAAACAGACAGCACTCTATGGAAGCTAAGGATACAGGAAGAGGCAGGGATAGGGAGGACTGCGAAGCACTCTCTCTTCTCAGCTCTTCCTGGAACATAAATATTGGGCATGCAATTTCTAGTACAATTGTCTCTGTTCTTGTGGAATTGTGTGGGTAAATTCTTGAGCATCACAGAGAGCTGTCTCTGCTTTTTGAAAAAACCAGCTGAACGCATGGGGAGCAGTTCTGAGGGAACAGCAGGAATATTTCTATGCTACCTTTCCACTGCTGCTTGGACAAGGATTTCCAGGCACTTTGCATGATGCAGCCACTCTTCCATGGGGTCAAGAAAATTTCCTTTTCGTGGTGCTTATCAGGGAGGAAAAGGTTTGGTGCCTGCTGTTCCTGCTGAATCTTCCAACTCTGCATTTTCTACCCCACCCCTCAATGGAGGTAAAAAACCAAACTCCACTTGACAAAATGTTCTGCCTCCTGGTGAGAGAAAAGAAAGCAAAATATGCTGGGACAGCATCAAAGTCAGAACTATGTGAGCTGCTAGGAGAAAATCAAGGTGCAAGGGTACAAGCTACCCAGCAAATCCCCTTACTGAATATGAACTGAGAAGCTGATCCTAGGTTTTAATCTTGGACTCTAGCTGCTTTTTGCTGTCCTTTTCTACATTTGAAAATGAAGAGAAAACCCTAAAACTGCTCTGGAAAGCTTTTACTCTACATATAGTTGGCAGAGTCACATGTTGTACAAAGTAAAAAGAA
Source organism: Dryoscopus gambensis (assembly GCA_013389985.1). NCBI lineage: Eukaryota > Metazoa > Chordata > Aves > Passeriformes > Malaconotidae > Dryoscopus > Dryoscopus gambensis. The sequence goes on from WEIT01003908.1 coordinate 413,610, forward strand.
ATAATTGTGTGGGGACAATGGACCTAAACCTTTCTCTTGCTGATTCAAGCATCAGAGCACAGCACACTCAGTTCTATAACCCAGACTAAGCCTTTTGCTGAATGTCCCCAGACTGCCATTTCAGGGAATGTTTGCAGAAAGTTAATGCCACGTCAGCATCCCCATGTGGGAAATGGCAAATATTTAGGCACTGGAAATGCAGAAATGCATGCATCCAGAGGCTGCCTTAACAGACTTCCATTTTCACTGAATGCACTGCTTTCCAAAACCAAATGTAACTCACCACTGGGAAGCTGTGGTGCAGGCAACTGCAACTCAGTGCTGCTTAATTTCTGTGCGAACTGGATGGATGTATCTTAGTTCTGTATTAACACAAAGGTCTGACATGTGACAAACCAGTTTCCCCTGGAAAAGGATTTTCCATTCTACCCGGAAAGATGCCATCTCCCTGGTGAAAAGCAAAATTCTCTAGCTAAGGGTCAAGTACATGGTCCCTGTGACAGAATGGTGTTTTTCCTGCATTATCAGTAGTACAAATATTAGATAATCATGGGATAGCAGAGCGGATGCACAGCTCTCAAAGAAAGACCCCTCATATCTGAGTCTCTGACTGCCATGGTTAAGATAGATATATCTGACCATGTAGTTTAGGGATTTAAAGCACCTTACAAGGATGATTTAATGCCAAATTCTCCCTCATTCTTGGTAGAACGTTTTGGACAGGCAGTTCAATTTTTGTGGAGCCATCAGGAAATAAAACAAGGCGGTGCCTGTTATCTCCGCACACTTTCTCTACTTTGCTCAAAGGGGAGAAATGCAGCTCTGAATCACTTCCCATCAGTGCGAAGAAAGAGCTATAAGTGGTTAATCATACTCAGCCAGGCTGGTGCCTCAGTGACAGCAGACAGCAGAATGGCTGAGATGGGGTCTGAACAAGCCACTCCACCTGCTCTTCAGTCACTTCTTAGCCCTTGTGTGTTACAATCATTATCAAAGTAGCTGGAGCCATTACTGCAATGCTGATTTGTACTCCAAGGTCTGGGCACATGCCTGTCTCTTGCCCACTCTGGGCTCCTGAAGAACAAGATAAGCTGGCTGGTCTTTATCAAGATGCCTGGTCCCACTTCTTGGTAAACAGTGAAGATTTTCACTGTTAAAAACCCATCTTACAAAGAATGTTATTTCAGCCTGGGCACAAAGAAAGCACATAGGATTCCTTCTGGGGGAAGTCTCCATTAGAGTGAAATAGATATGGGGACATTGTCCAGTGATCCATGACCAAGGATTATGTATAACCCAGCAAGAAAAACTTGGAAAGCACATTTTGACCCCATGACCAAAATTTCCTATGAACTTAGTTCCTGTTTGGGTTGAGCAACAGCTGAAATGCCTAGCTGGGATCTAAGGTGTGCTTTTTAACTGCTCAGGTTTTAGCCAAGGCATTAGCACAGTTCGCAAGCCTCTGATTTAGGGCTTGGAGAAACAATTGCAAGTAAATTAGTCACCACAACTTAATGAGGGTCTATCAGCTGAACTGAAGTAAGTGTGCACACTGCTCACAGTGAATGCCTTTATTTAATACACAGATATAATAGCTAACCTGATGAGTCTTTTCATTGTTGATAGAAATAAGGGCCTGCCTTTAAACTCCTTTCTTCTGGTGACTACAGTTATCTGTGCCATATTTTCCCCCCTTCTAAATAAATCTCTTGCAAAAGCAAACATTCATGGAGAGGAATTCAGCCAAGCAAAGCAGCAGCCTGAGGCTCTGGAAACATCTAACCAATGAACACACGACAGCAGTGGCTGTTACCGTCTGCTGTACCAGAGAGCTGAGGTGTACAGCTACATGCTGTCCCACACTAGGTTTCCCTGGGCTGGCTCCCACACCTGCAGGGCTCTGGGCAGCACTGTGCCTTGCAGCACTGTGCATGTGACAGGGCTGCCGTGCTCCCCAGAAGTCCTGGATATTGGATGGCTGCCACCAGAAGGGTACAAGGAGGCATGGTGTGATGGGGGGCAGGGGTTGTCAGAGATGGGATCCTGGACAATTTAGGCCAAGCACTCATCTGGGTTTTGCTTCTTTTTGGAGATGTTAACCAAGAATGAGCCTGTAACTCTCAGTACCGCAAAGCAGTATTAGTAGGAATAAAAGGTACAAAGTTGAGAAGAGAGTAGGTGGCAGGAGGTAACACTGGATTCAGACTTTCTCAGCCCTTCTCACATATGCCTAGATTCTACACTCTCAAGGAGCTTAAACCTTAAGTAGGATAATTATTTGAAAATATTACAACAAAAGATGAATCACTCAACTTTATTAAACTTTAATGACTCTTTTGATTGCTCTGGCTGAGATGACAGGACTAATTCCACTGTATTTACAAGACTGCTTTAAAATAATATCAATAATTTCAACATTAGACCTGCTGATTTCCTCCTTGTTCAACACTTGGCCAGCAATCCAGAGTCTTTGTGTTTGCAGCCTGGCTTATGGAAAATGAGATGGCATAATGCCACAGTCCAGGGAAGCATCATCACCCAGATGAGAATGATTTATTCAAGAAATGAAAGTCAGCACTGCTAGTTATTAGGCCAGCAGCTGGAGAAGGGAGCCCTTTACAGCCTTCTCCCATGTAAAACAGTTTGGAAACACTGTGGAGTTTGGTGCATGGGCATTTTCTTCGCACAAAGGAGAAAATCCCACTCATTTTAATTTTGCCAGATGGCTTTACACATTCTGCTACTGGGCCAGTAGTGGCAATTTCATCACATTGAAGGGATTTACAGACAGGATAAGAGGAGATGTTTATCACTGAGTCTCTCTACAGTTATGCTTGCCCCAGTTCTCTGTAGCGAGGAACTGAGATTGCCCGTGTTGTATGTAGCACTCTTTGCTCCGGCAACAGTGGAAGCTCTTGTCATGGAGTATTACATTACACAAGATCAAACCTCATGGGCTACTTCGAGTGGTTACTGACTCTTTTTTGTTCCATTTCAAACCTTGCGTTACTGAGGTCAAATACAGTGACCCTAGCCTTCATTTGGCATCAAAGGGAGGGATACAGCCTTTATACACTGTGGGAACTGCAGCTTCAAAGGACATAGCATCAATACATACAGGAAAGTGCCTCCAGCACTTACTCATTACTAGCAGGGGAAGGCAGGATTTTCCTAGAGGTTCCCTGTGGGCCCAGGCACAGAGCACACCCCCCAGCAGAACAGTTGCTCCTGCTGAGGACTGCAGGGGCTGTAGGGAAAGGGCTCTTTTGTAAACCTTTCAGACAGTCAATTCCTTTAGGATATGGGGGATTCCTAGGAGGCACGTGGGAGGACGCACATGAGACTTCTGATATCCCAGATCTTTAGAGGTGCACTCTAAAATAATCTGAAGTATCACCATGGAAGAATTCCTGAGGTATCTGCCACCCACTCACTACACTGAGTCAAGGGCAGCACTCAGACATATTTGTCTTCCTTTGAAAAAGCTTTTGCATTGGCTGCAGCTGAAGGCACGTGGCAAAAAAAAAGAATTGCTTTACCAGATGATTCTGACTGTGTCAGTCTGGCTTCAGATTGCATGGACTTCACCTTTCTCACTATACCAAACCTCAGGTACAAGCCTGGTCGCCAGACAACAGATGTACTTCATATAGCATGTTTGTCCTTATAAACATGCTCCTGCCTCAGTTCTCAAACAGCTGGGTCAGCCTTTGGATTTCTGAGTTTTTCAAAACTGAAGAGAAGATGCTGCCAGCAGACCTCAAAGTGGCATAAATTTACATAGTTCCTGGGGATATGAGCATATTGTAGGGGTTTTCCTCTGGTACACTCTGGGGAAATGTAGTATTTTAAAGGGTTTTCTGGATATGCTCTCCTTCCCTTCTCTCTCCTGCCATAGTTCTTTGTTTTGTGCCATTTCTGTTCTCTGTTAAATTATACAGTACATTACTCTAAAAGTTGCTGAGATGGCCTAGCTTTAAACATAGATTTGTTAATGCAGAGAGAAACTCCGGTGACTGTGGGACTGCTCCTGGAAGCTGCATGTCTGAATTATTGCAGTTGCTCATTTAATTTAATACAGAATATTTCTCAATGAAATATAAAGCAAAGATTAAAAAAAAAAAATCCTGCAGAAAAGTTCTCCCATCCTAACAGCACCAAAGTAAATGTCTTTTCCATCTCATTCAACTGTGTTCAAAGTTCTTCAGTGGCAGCTTGAAGATTGCAGTCCTCTTTCCAAGCTCAGATGCTCATTTTGAGAACAGCTGTGCACCTCTGCATCCCCTCAGTCACTCACTGGGAAGGGTTAAAACTCCTTTTCCTGTGGTGTGGAAGGATTGGTCTGATAGCAGCAGACATAAAGGATACTCACAGGCTCCTCAGGATCTGTGATCTGGACCTGTTACTTGCTTAGAACATTGCTGTGTTGTATCACTGAAAAATTTATTGCATCTAGAGTAATCATCAGTAGAATATATCAGAACAGTAGAATATATCGCTGTTCTGAGAAGGAGAAAGAGCAGAAAAAGGGAAATAAAGGGTAGCAGGACAGTTTTTCACAGATGCCTTGTTTTGAGAGGGCTGAAGAGGGCCCAAACTCATTACTTTACAATATATCCCACTAAATGGTATGCATCACTATCCAAAAGCAGCTCTTTCCAGCTCTACTGTTCTGCCAGGAATTACTGTTGAATGTTCTTTTTTAACTCTCCAAGTCTTTGTCCACGGCTGCTTCAAACAATGGCAGTTCACAAGGATGTGGAACAAACAACCACAATTCCTTTCTGAATGCTTGCTACGGTGGGAAAAAATAGGGAGAGCTTAAAGGAAACACTGGTTGCAAATAGCACAGGTGAGGGAAAAGCTGGTACGGAAAGGCTTTTGCAATTTCATGCCAACATTCTTTGCTCTGCAGCGGAAAGGAGGGAATCTTCTCAACTGGGACTGTAGCTAAAAAGGAAGGCTTTTTTAGGTCTAAGTACAGGGCAGTGTGAGGATTTTCACACCTATTTAGAGGACACCAAAGGTTGTGGGGGAAAGGGGGATAAAGGCAGTCTCTCGCAAAGAACTGTTCTCTAAAAATTCTCTGCTTGGAGTAAAGTAAAAACTTGAGGTGGGTAAATCCTAAGCAACAAGAGAAGAATCTTGCAGCCTGCAGAAATTCCTCTAACAATGCCTTGGGATCACATAAACAAGGTTATTAATAGAAGCCTGCCTCTCCAGCAACCCTCAAAGGCTGCTTCCTCCCATTCTTCTATCTGCACCAATTCAAGTCAGGGAAGCCCTGGCTTGAGAAAACCTCACTTGCTCTCTTCTTGTTTTTATCTTTTCCTCCACTGTATTTCCTGTCAAGACTGCAGGTCAGAAAAGCCGGAAATCTCTTTGTACCTCTGTGACCAAGGAATGTGCCTCAGATGGGACCCAACTGCCCCTGCACTCTGGTGCAAGACCGCGTGGGCAAGAGAGTGCAAGTGTGGCTGGGCACTCCTGGCTGTTTGCCACCAGTAGTTCAGACAAGTGAGGGTGGGAGCTGGGGCACAGACTGCTTTTCCAATCACTTCAGCAAAGCCAGCATTCCTGCTTCATAGCCACAGGACACATGGAGGACTTGACCTTGCCTTTCCTGAGCTTTCCAGTCAATGTCCCAGTAGACACCCCCAAAACATTGTTTTTTCTATTCTGGCTTCACAAATCCCAGGCATCCCTTTAGTGATTTTGCTGGCAAAAGGCAGAATTTTATGCACCCCTGGGGTTTTCTGAGGAACTGACAACCTCAAACAAAATGAAGTATTTTATACTTTTCAACCATTTTTTTCTGTTCTGTTGTTACAGAGATTGCAGCCATACTTTCTCCAAAAGTTAATTTTCTCAACTTCTAGAGTTACAAGAGGGCTGGGGAAAAAAATGAAAAAAATTACACAAACTCTAGGATTAACACACAACACCAGCAAATGTACCCACCACAGAGACCACAAAGGCAGTCAGACTCACATTTGCACACACAGCAAAGAAGAAACCATTATTAATACTGCAAATCCACAAGAGTTAAGGCCAAATGTCTCTGCATCTACAAACAAAATATTTGATAAGACTTGCTCTTCCTGAGTGCAGATCTAGTCAGAAGGTGTTAACAAACTGAAATACTGCACCCATTTGACCTGATACTTTCTCCAAATTCAAACCAAGCACGGTGTCAAAATAAACACTTCCCCCAGGATTAGACTTCAGATAAAACACAGAGAAACAGGCATATGCTCCCTGCCACTCTCTCTTTCCATACATGATCTAGAATATTTGGAGTGTCAAGCTTTAGTGTGGTGCACAGATTGTTTTGAACTCACATGAAAACTCCTAGCACAAAAAAAGTCTCTTCCAGTACACCTAGAGAAGCAAGAGCTGCTGTAGTCTTTGCCACTAGTACCTCAGCAAAATACATTTGAGGACCCTGTTCTAAAATCCGTGCCACTTTTCATAATGAAACAGATTTTGTAGAGATTTTACATGGTCCTCAAGGATTCAGTCTTTCTTTCTTCCACCTTGGTAAGTCTTTCTGAGTTGAAATAACCTGTGTGAGACTTTAGCTCCCTTTTGGAGGCCCTGACATATTTCAAGTGAAGGCAGGGGAATAGAGAGAACTCTTTTCCCAGTCTAAAGTTTTGGCTCCTTAGTTACTTTTGAAAATCCATCTGCGTTATTCAATGACAACGTAGAGTACAAGAATGTCTGTTGAGCAGGGTGTCTGCTGTGGCTGTGTGTGAAATAACATAGCCCTGCTATCTGCGGAATAGAAGAACTGACATTACTTCTGTTGCTAAAGGATATTCAGCTGGAGGAGCTGGTGCTGTGTTTGGCTGTCTGTCATGACCGCAGAGCAGCCACCAGCAGGATATCAGTGCACCGTGGGCATGGTGACGCCAAGCCCACACCTTGTGTGATGTCCTTGGAGCTGAAGGAGCGAGAGTGCAGCATGCTGAGGCATCGAAGCTGGGAATCAGTTTGGCTTCAGGAGGAACACAGCCACAGCACTCAGGGCTACTGGTAAGCCAATAAACAGGGAAACCATCACAGAGACCTATGGTCTCAGAACTCAGCACTTACTCCTCGCCTCTGTCCCCACAGATGTTGCAGACACACCTCAGCAGCTTTGCTGAAAGCTGAGTAATGTGTAAGCATAGAAAGAAATCTTACAAATGGAGAAAAAGGAAGCCAGAAGTAGTACATTTATGATCAGAAAATATTTTGACCATCACCAAACTGTTGGGATTGACTTCTGCAATTATCACAGAAGTCAACATGTTAAAAGTACTCAGAAGCGTGTATAAAAGTATCGCAAGCATGGATAATGGGACATGCAAGGTTATTGTAAACAGCATAAAATGGATAAAGAAGTTATAATCCTATAAACCAACCTCTAATTGCTTACAGGAAGATGGAAATTGCCCTGCCCTACTCATCACTGGTGACCCTACATCTTCTGCATTCTTCTTTGAATCTTTGCTTTTGAGTACTCTCTGAGACAGGCTTATTTTCACACATGCATGTCTTATTTTCATGTATCACTCTGCGTGGTTATTGCGTGGTCCTCTGTAATCCCTGGTTTCTGTCTGCATGGAATGGCAAAGATACAGGAAGGTTTGATTATAGGGAAAGCAGGGAGGAAACCCCTGCAAGGGACTGAACTTTTTAAGGAGAAATATTCCTGGAATTTTTTTCACTTCTTTTTTTCCAACTCTTGTACAGCCAGCAGAAGCTGGGAGAGAACAGGGAGCAAGTATGTTGGAACGGGGAGTAGACCAGTTGTGATGCCAATCTGCAGTTGGGCTTAATCCTGTCAAACTGCAATCAAAAAGATACGTAGCTAAACAAACAGGACAGAACCTCTCTCCTGTTAAACATTCAAAACTCAAAGGACTGCTCTCCAGGCACCACTAATGACAGAATCATGAAAGAGCTCGGGGTGTGCAAGAGCAGCCCACAGATTTGCGATGACTGTTCTCTACAGACAGTGCTACTTACGGCAACCAATACCAAGAACAGTCACGCTGATGGCACTCGTCCAGCAAAATGTTATCAACACTCTACTTCTGTACACAGCTAATTATACCATGCTTAAATGCCACAGGGAGATGGCTGCTCCATCAGGAAATGCACAGAAACATATGCTGCCATATGGAGGAGATAGTCTTCACTGGGACCAATCTCTGCGCGTACAAGGCCTCACAGCCCTATTATATTATTGTTTATAAAGCAAGTCCCCTAGAAGGCAAGCAGGAAAAGGGAAAAGCAAAAAAATGTGGCAAAATATTTCTGTTAAGCTTTTGGTACAAGAACAGCAGGGAGTGGGAAGGAAGGTTATCCCTTCTCTCTAGAAGGGATAATAAAGCTTTATGAACATGTTGCGAGTTCTGTTTCCTAAACAGGAACTTTGCTTTGTTGCTAAAAAGCACTGGGCTGATACATCCTATTTAGGAAATTTAACCTAACTCAGAACTTATACACCACTTGAAGACCACTTAAAATGCAGCAAGGCAAAATTAAAATGCAGTTGTGCCAAACTAAATGTCTTGATTTCTAGTAGCATGTTTGTAACAATGAATCTTAATTAGAATAATCAACCTCATGCTCACCAAAACCCATTTTGATTTTTGTCCTCAAAGAGCAATACCAAATGTACAGTGAGGCTGATTTTATTTGCAGATCAAGTGTCTCTGTCCATCTCTTACTCTCCTCCAGACAGGAGAAAACAAAGGGAATCTTTTGTTACTTGCCTACACACTTACTAACCTCATACTTGGATGGCTGGTGTAACTATCCATTGTCAGCAGTCATTTACATCAGGTGCAAAGTGACTGTAAGATGATACTAAGCAAGAATGGTAGCAGCTTGCATCGATGTAAAAATCACAAGGTGTTAAATCATGAAGCTGTCCCACTCTTCATCTCTGCTTGCAATCCCAGAGAAGAGTTTGCCTTTTACCTTTGAGCCTGTTAAATTATATCTTCGATGTTTCTGGGTCTTGATGCTTTTAACACTAAAGTCTCTTGGTTCTCTGCACCAGTGAGGAATCAATATGTCACTGTTAACTGGTGCAGCACAAAATCTGAGTACTAGAATAAAGCCAGTCTCATTGCACACATGCAATTTAGTTTGAGGCCCTTCTCTTAAACCCTTCCTCCCATATCTTGCATCCAATTCACATGCAATGTTCCATCAATCAGGATGAAATGGGTTAAGAAATCTCTCAAAGTTGTAATCTGTAAAGCAGTAGTTACCAACAAGAAGCACTTAAATCAGCCAGTGATAGAAGAAGTGCCGAGTGGGATGTCAGCAGGAGCTACGTGCTCAATCTTTCCTGTTTCCTATTCAAATTCTTGCCCTAGGCCTATCACAAAAGAGTGTGTGATCCAGTTCCACTGGAGGGTGTAAAGACAGTAAACAATGACATAGGCAGCTGAAAGAATCAGACAGGAGAGTTAGTACGGAAATGTGATTCACACGGAAAGTGTGTGACAAACAATTTCAGCCTTCAGTAAAGAGGAGGAGGCAAGATTCTTTCTGAATACCACTGTCAAAAAAACCCCAGACATCTTAGCACCCTGACAAGTCTTCCTGAAGAACCTTTAAAGGAAAGGGACTCTTGTTCTAAAGATGCTCAGTCAGGACTGGATGCTTCCGCAGAGTTTCCACTGACTCACTACAAAGACCAGGTTATTCCATGCCCTATCTCAGTCCTGCCTCTGTCTGTTGATGGAAACAGTAATCCCTGTCTAACAGGGGTCTTGTAAGATTTAATATCTGCAGAAAAAATTAAACTGTAAAATGGAGCCAGACACTGAAGTGTTACTCTGTTCTGCTCTTGATGGAAGGGATTTAAGCATTTCAATTATTGGGCTCCTGCACAACCTACCTTTTGTTCATGGATGGATGCACTAATCAGCAAAGCTGGACATAAGCTTTCAGATAGAACAGTTTTCCATTTGAAAAATGCCAGTTTAACAGAATCAAACTATTTCATGGGAATGTACTTGCTTAATTGAATTTTCTGGCAGAAATCTACCTGTTTCCTCACAGGTTCTCCTGTCTACCTGATCAGTGGGCAGAACTGAGAGCCTGGCAAACCTAGCTCCAGCTGGGATACTAAAGATTTTCCTGGCAGGAAGCCTGGAAGCCAAGGAGCCCTGATTGAGCCAGAGCAACCAGAACTGCTAGGAGCCAAGCTGTGTGGGAGCAGGCCTGAAAGGAAACTCATGGCATCTTTGAGCTGCTTGGACAAGTCTGCTTCATAAAAACAAAACAAAACAAAACGAAACAACAACAACAACAAAAAAAACCTCACTCAAAACAAACAAACAAAAAAACAACAATACAAAGAAAGGCGTTTGGATGGCATTTTTCAAGTTGAACCACTGGGACTTACAGCTTTTGGTCTCATGGAAGACAAACAGTTTTGCTGTTAGACATTTTCCCAAGGTGGCATTCTGGGCTGCAGGCACACCCACAGTCAAGCCTACTGTCTTTCTTTCCCTGTTGGTTCATGTTCACACCTTAACAGGAGAGAGGAAACAAGACCAGTTCAGCAAGAGGAGTGAAAATGCCTCTGAACATGTTTGTACTGATAGCAGCCCATCTGGACCCTTTTCAAGGACAGGTGGTAAGGGAGGGCCACATTGATCTTAGAGATTTTTCATTGCTCAGTCCACTGGTGTTGACAGGTTATGTAAAGAACCAAAGCAGAAGGTCAAAAGCCACCAATTACTTTTAAAAAAAATCCAAGTGGTGAGCAGCCAGTTGGCCAGCTAAGCAGCAGATAGTATCAGACTGCCAACATAATAGAGATAGAGCCACACTCCCTAGTGATCTCCCAAGGGAGTCACGAGGCCAGCAGAGAGGTTTCTGCAGGCACAGATGTATGTCCTGATAGACCTGGTATGCACTGAGCTTAACTGCAGTTCCTGTGTCCCTGCTTTGATTCTTTCTTCTCTTCCATGACTTCAGACTCTCAGCTGCTGGAGCCATCAAATGCACATATTCCCTTCTCTCTGCAAGTTTCTAGAGCTGTTAATCCAGCTGCTTCCACAAGTATTCAAGCTGTGTAAAGGGCAGATGAAGAAAAGACAGTGGGAGGAGGAGAAGGAGTTCATAAAGATCAACCATTAAGCACTACAAATGAAAAATGCAACTCAATAAATAACTGAAAAGGCCATGCTTCCTGGTGTGTGTCTGATCTCGGTTCTCAAGTTCTGAAGCCTGTACTTTCCTTCTATTTATAAAGAAACAGACATTTTAAAAGCCTCAAAACTTATTTCTAAGTTTCTTCTTTTAGAGGGCAAATTGTCTGCTGACAATTTCAATCTGTGACCCCTTAAAAATGCACATCTTCCTGCCAAGATACCCAAAGCTCTGCGTAGACTTGGAAGATTCAGTGCCAAAATAACCTCCCCTCTTTTCCTCTCAAACATACAGTTAAAATTAAATATTACTAAAAACATTGGTGGTAGCTCTGACAGCACATGTGGAATGGACTGGAGAGAGATGAATGGAGAATCAGAAGGTCATATTGATTCTCCACTTGTGACTTCAAGTTCTGTTGCAAAAACAATTGCAAATGACTTGCTAGTACAGCTAATTACAAAGATGTTAAGACAGTGAGGATTTTGTAAAACATGTAATGTTTTCTACAGTCTATTGAGAAGAGGTAACAAACCCAGAACATTCTCATAAGGGCATGTAAAGCTTTCCTGGAAAGTCTTCATTTTTTCACAGATTTTTGCTTTAATTTCCAAACTGAAGCAGCGCTTGTTTCTAATGTACCTTTATACAATTCAATAAAGTACACCCATCTGAGGCACTCCTGCCAGTGCTGTCTTGAAGAACAGGACACTAGAATGAATAATAACAGAAAATGTGGGGGAACAGGTACACTTACAGAGCTCTGGAGAGAAAGGATGCAAGTCACAGAGAGGGCCAATCTGCTTCTAGTGTTTTTTTGCATGTATCTCCCTTTCATGCTCTCTGATTCTTCAGCAAGTGCTGCCTGTGTCCGTGTGTTTGAACTTCCTGCAAAGGGAAGCTGGGGCTTTGCTTCAGAGAGGGGAGCTGCCAAAGAGAGCGGTGTTGTCCAGGCAAGTATGACATCAGACTCTGGCGAGAAAGAATGGCACCAAGAGGAACAGGAAGCTGAAGATTCAGAAGCAGATGGTGGCCTCTTTCTTTCACCTCTTTTTTCTCCCCTCGTTCCACTTGGACGCTTCGATAGTGTGGGACTGTAGTTTAGTCTGGATAGCCACTGCTTTTGCTGCCCTACTGTCACAGCAAAAAACCATTCCTCTCTCCACCCTTTTCTTGCTGTAAGAACGGTGATAGTCTATGTTCGAGATAGCAAAGGCTTCTTGAAGATGCAGACTAGGAAATACATGCAGAAATGTGGAAGTGAGGAGAGAAACTCAGGTTTGCGGTAACTGGAGACGGGGTTCGGAGCAGCCTGCCTTGCTGCTGTGCATCAGGCCTACCCCAAAGCAGCTGTTAGCTCTTTTCACCCCCAGCCTTTTCATAAAAATTACAATGCAAAGCAAGAAAATCCAAAGAGCACCTACAAAATTATTAGAACACCATGACAGAACAGAGACATGCTACCTTTCAAAGAGAGTTCAAAAGTCATCACAGACTTAGAGGCAGTGTCTGAGGAACAGCTCGGTCAAACTGACAGTCCCAAATCTCACCTTTAATAGAGCCTAGCTCAACTCAGACCCACAATTTTTGCTAAGCAAAAAGCATAATGTCGTGTTAATAATGAATAGTCCTGTGTCTCCTGTACTTAACACTGGAGCTTTGAGCGGATCCACAGCACTTTATAAATTATCTATTGCAGCTGATTCAAGGCCCGCTGGGAGTGTTCTTGCAGCAAGCATCTTGCTCGGCTGTAATGGAATCATACCATTAATGCAATTTCAATTAGACATACATTATAGTGCACAGGTGTCTAAGCAAACAGTCTGCAGGAAGCCTCCCCCAGGGACTCATATCCTAGGGAGAAGGTGTGTAAGTGGGACACTTTCCAACAGATCCTACAATGGCACTATAAAGGCACCAAGGAAATAAGCAAGCCACCAAGCTGAAGTGGGGGGAGGAATGTGTCTGTAAGGAAAAAAAGATGGTCTTCACTTCCTGGTAGCTGATTCCAAACTTTCACCTTTTCAATTATAAGGTGAAGAACTCTCCTGTGCTTCATCTAGTAATCTCTTCAAGAACCAAAACCCAGCAGCATTCTTATCAGCCTCTGAATCTGTACTCATGTGCCCTGATAGGAAATCCTCATCTCCTCTGGAAATCACATAACCGTCATCCACGGAAAAAATATTCAGTGGTCTTTTGGTGTGGCTGAGACTTTAAGCCAGCTGGGTTCATGGAGAAGAAAGAGATGCTCACCATCTAAATACTTACTCTTGGAATAACAGTTCAGACTCACAGAGAGCTGGCACCAGTAGCAGGTGGCTGCACCTCTTCCCAGCTCTCTAGCCAAACAAAACCTTTGTGTATTACAAGCAATAGTAGTCTCCCTGGAGCACAGGAAATCAAAATCTCATTTGATTCTACATCAGGATAAGCTCTTCTAGTCTACTACTCAGGTCACCATTCTACACCCACCTGACCTGCAAGGACCCTGTGCCTGAAGGTGTTGATAACTCGAGGGAAAATGAGAGCACGGTCTCTATCAGTTTTTGCTCTCCCTGCAAGACTGCCAATGAGGCATCTAATTAGTGTCAGTTATGGGTGATGTTTTTCTAAGGGGGAACTGAATGAAGGATTTGCTAATTTATTTCATGCAGGGCCTACCAAAAAATATAAGACACTAATAACCACCAGTCACTGCTGAGCTTAACTGGATTTGAAATGGGAAGTTACAGATAAAAACTTCCCAATCTCCTCTGCTGTCCTGCCTCCTGCTGATCACCCTCATTAACAAATTCTTATATTAATGGCACAAATATGAACCAGATTGCATTCACATAATGATAATACTGGCCCAAAAGAAGCAGTGCCATCAATTAATGCAGGATCTTTCTCAATGATTTGGTAAAACCCCTTCTGCTCTCATTCTTTGTGGGCCTGGATTCACCAGCCCGTGTCTTTCTTCTCTCATGTCTGTGGCAAGCAGCACCTTGGGAACTTCCAGTTGCAAGTAAACAATTGATGCTTGAACTCAAAGGCAGGCTCCTAATCATAGGGTCACTAACAACTCTCATGAAGTGTTTCAGACTCTTTTGGGGGGCATTCAGCAGTAGTGTGTTGCAGTTCCACATGATCATGGTTGGTACCACTCCTAAACCCTGCATTCTTCTGTTGTATGAACACAAATACTTAGTCCAGATTCTCAAAATATGGAGTAAGGGGGATGACACGACAGACAGATTTGTTCTCCCCTTAATGTTTATTGTGGAACAATCCAGAAAGCCAAAGAGAAGGAAATTTGCAGCCTGCTATCTCATTTCCCTACACAGCAAGTGTCAGTCAGGTGGTTTGTTTTCTCAGTTACGTTTCACTGACCATTTAAAAGTAACAATCCAATGACAGACAGACCACAAGAAAACCGCTGTCATGCCATTCACTGCCCTCATAAAGGACATTTGATGCTGCCACCTGTTAAGCCTTTTTTTGACAAGTAAGTAACCAGAGTAGTCTTCCCTCACATATACCCTTAGTCATGGAGAAGGCAGGCTACTTTCAGCTTGTCTGATGTTGCTCCAGGCAGATTCTTGACAGTGCTAGTCATCTGGAGGCTGGCTCCCAAAAGCAGAACAGCCTGGACAGATGGGGTGGCTACTGCTCAGGGCATCAAGGATGATAAAATGCTGCTCCCTGACAGCAATGGCACAGTGGTCATGGCCTTAAGAGGGGTAGAGCATTAGGTCATACAAGACACCTTCCAGACCTCACACCACTCCAGAAATGGCAGTGCATATTGAAGAGCTGCAGGGTATCACCTGACAGATGATGCTATCCCTTACACTTCCAGAAGATGAAATGCATTTGTGACAGCTGTCAGAAGCTACAAAACACACGGTAAGTCACCTTCTTCCTCTACTACTTTTGGTGACATCTTAGATATACAAAAGGTGTCTTCCAAAAGTACTTATTTCACCCTGATCATGGTTGTCTTTGAACTGTGCTAATCCTCTTATCACACCAAAGAAGAATCAAAGCAGAAGACCCAATGCCTTAATATGTGCTGTTGACTGCTCTTTGTCTTTTCCAAGTGTGGGTCAGATGCATATTGGCCCTTTCCATGGCTGCGAATTGTATTTCCCCTTTAAACATACGCAGGGAAAGAAACTTCTTTTAACCTGCATATCCCCCCCTGCAGCTAGGCCTGCAGATCCTTCCCTTAGTACCGGTGCTTTGAGAGATGTCCAGAGGCCTCGCACTTGAGTTAGATCATCTCTCAGTAAGGCCTTCCCTGCAGAATGTGCTGCTCCTCTGACAGTGCATCCTGCTGGCCCTTAAAGGATAATTCAGGTGCAAGTTTTAATTAGAAGCTTCCCCTTTTAACGCTACCAAAGTATTAAAATAATTGGAAAAAAGTAGGCAAGCTGTGCGACCTCAAGGCTTGACAAGCAGCACAGGGGCACAGGGATACAGCCCAGGTGAGATGGAAAATTCCACTGGTTCTCAACCTCTCTGCCCTTAACCTCCAATATTTTGCAGACTGTTAATTTAACCTGCAACCCTCCCCCAGCTAACCTCAAGGCTCAAGGAGGGCTAAGGTTATCACCTTATTTCCGGAAGTGCTCATGGACAGAAACAGCTGGAGTTGTCCAGCGGTTCCCCCAAACAAAGGAAATTAAAGGGAAGGAAGTCCTCTGAATAAGCATAAGGAGGGAAAACTTTGCAAGCGCTGAGGGCAACTGCAGAGGAGAAAGCTCCTCTAAAGGAAGTGCCTTGAGAGGAACATTTATTCTAGTGGAGCAAAATAGGTTGGGAGCAACGAGACTGCCTGTGGTATCCACCATGGGATTGCTGAGGGAGGCTTGGAGGAAGCAGCAGGGAACTGAACCCAGGAAAGACAGCAGTGGCTGCACAGGTTGTGGCCATAGTTTAAAGACTGTGAGCTTTGCAGGCAACGACACATGAAGCCCTCAGATGACCAAGACATCAGATTAAGATCCAAACAGCAAACCAGCTATGTTTCCTGGCCCAGAATACTGTAAACCGCATGCAGAGGTTGAGCCCCTGTCTACTGTAAGTCCATCCAGGAGCTGAGGCACCCTGCACTCACATTTAAAACCTTGCATCATCACAAATGAACGAAAGGAAAGGGTGGTTTCAATGTGGTGCCTAGCTGAATCAGAGACTGGTTCTGTTCTGCAGGTCAGCTTAGGCGCTTACAGTCCTTACAACTTCCACTGCTCTAGCTCAGAGCCCACGGCACCCCGTGCCTCAGCTCAGCCAGTGCACACAGACTGACCCTGCTGTTCGACTGGACTTCCTGCTACTCCGGTCCTGTCTCGTCTTGTTTGAGATTCAGTCCTGAACTCTTTTGTTTCTGTTCCAGTCCAAAGCCTCAGTGGAGTAAAAGTTACTGACTGTAGCGAAACAGCGTGAATAAGTCTGTGGGGGAGTCTGTACCAGCAGGACATTTTGAGAGGATCAGATAAACAAACTCTCCTGCCATGAACTTGTCAAAGCCTAATCCCAAAGCTGCAGAGGTGAAATGATATTTCACACTTCCACTACCTCCCTGACTGATGAATTTTCATGACATCTTGGGTTTGGAATCAGGAGGCTTAAAACTTCTGTTCCTGATGGGTGGTGAATTCAGACTCTGCTTCAGCCCATATGCAGGGTCTCTAAAACAGAGAGAAAGACGCAGTCTCATTTGCTTTGAACAATGCACAAGGCAGCTTATGACCAAACTACTGTATTTCTCCTGGACTGACAAATTAAAGTTGCATTTGAATAGCCTGAAACACTTTCAGGAATACTTTAAGGTTCAGAGAAAAATAATATTTTTCTCGGTCCAAAGTCTCTAATTCTCCCTGGCTATATTAAATCGGCATTTCTTTTTGAAGCAAACTTATAATACAGGAACCTTTCCAAATCATGATTCAGAGAAATTGCATATAGACTGAATTCCACTGAGAGTGCATTTCTCTCAAAAAAAGGAATTAATAAAATAGTTAGCCTTCCCTCAGGATAATGGAAGTCTTAGTCCCACTGGATGAAATAGGCAGGTAGGAGTCCCTTAAAAAATGTGGATAGATTTTCCAATTCTATAAAAAACTTAAAAGCTTAAAAGACTGCCACTGAAACTTACTGAAAAATCTCACAAATTTTGAGTGACCCAGAACAGTTCACTCAGCTTTCAACACCTAAAAAGACTCACACAAAATCCCATGCAGCATCTGGTGGTGAAGGTTGGGATGTGAGAAACCTGCCTTGCATCTGCTTGCAGATTGTATATATTTTGTATAGCCAAGGATGCTATCAGATATATGTCTGATAATGATGATCTCTGAATTCACTGAGAAGTTCCCCATCCTTGAAAATTCCAGCACCTACAACAGACAAAAGGCTTAGTGAGGAACAACTGAAGTGTTTCCTTTAGAAATCAATATTCTGCCACTGAATCATCTGAGTACAAAGCTTTTTTATCCTTCTTAAGTAGAAATATGTTGTAGGACCTTTCCAAGCATGCCTACCTCCTACAAACAGTAGCTATGAGTGCATGTAATTGATTCTCAGCAAGCCAGCAATCTTGCATCCCTGTTAGAGGCCCTATTTGCCTGCACTCTGCCTGCCCAGAGCTGCTCAGAGGTACTGGGAAGGGGCTGTAACACACTCTCCAGAACAGCCACCTCCGCCCGAGGGCCCCTCCTGGCGGAATCAGTATTTGGTCAGGGTGCCTAGACTTGGGATAGCGCCAGACTGTCCCTTAAAGGGCACTGAGTCTGCCTTCACTTGCAAGAAGATATATACAAAAACTTTGGTGAATAACAAAATGATCCCATCTTTGTATCAAGTGGTTCCTGGACAAAGATTGGGATACCATCAGGCTTAGTTCACTCGGCTTACCGCAGACTAACCACATCCAAGTAGTTCTTTCCTACAAAAGCTTGGACCTGCAAGCAAACGTCTCATTTCTGAGATTCTCCTTCACCAAGCAAATCTTCATCAGGAGATGTGAGAGGAAAATGCATCATGTGTGAAACACATGCAAGGCTTTGCTGCTGGAATTTGGAGCTGCTGCAGAATCTCATACTGAAAGGCACAGGCCCAGTCCATGACAAACCATCACCACATCCTCCCCACAAGCTGTGGTTAGTTATGGGTTTCATTCTTAACCTTACTGAAAATGTCAAAACTTCTAGTCTACCTTTACTGACTTGCTAACAAATTGCAGGTGTTTTTCTATGTATCTGGGAATATTAAAATCCATAAAATTGCACCCTTCATCCCCTCCCACCTTCATCTCAGCACACTAATAAAGACTCAGAAATATTCCCAGAAAAACCTGTTATCAGATACTGTCTTTTTATTCTACTGTTGCTGACCCTGAAAAATATGAATCTGAAATAATATAGTCTGTACAACATTAATGACTTCAGTGTATTTAAGCTTCATGAAGCCATGAAGTCCTGTTTCTCTGCAGCAGAGCAACTTCTGATGGTATGCCAAGTAGTTACTGGGGCTGGTTGGAATTTTTCATTCAAAGTTGTTTTTAGCCTGGTTTACTAAGGAAACAAGGATTAAGAAATACAGTCTCCTTTTGTCCATTTACCGTCCCACCAAAACTTTGATTCTGCTGGCCAGTTTAAACCAAATTGAAGACGGGGTTTTGTCTCGCAATTTTGCATCTTACAGAAGTTCAGAAAAAAAATATCAGTGGCTGGGTATAGGAGAGAAACCCTGCCAAGTGCACCCATCCTGTGCTGAAGTAAAACTGCAGTGTGAGCTTGGGACTTAGGAGATACCAGAGACTCCATGGGACACAACATTGTTATAAATACTCCCACCATGAGAACATCTTTGAAAGCTACTAACAACTTAGCACACATCAGAGAACCTTGTCAATTTTGAGAGAACTGCAGAAAGCCAGGCATCACTAGCCCAATGTGGTTATTAGTTTG
Source organism: Dryoscopus gambensis (assembly GCA_013389985.1). NCBI lineage: Eukaryota > Metazoa > Chordata > Aves > Passeriformes > Malaconotidae > Dryoscopus > Dryoscopus gambensis. The sequence goes on from WEIT01003908.1 coordinate 432,734, forward strand.
TTTCATTAGATTGTTTTGCAGAGCTGTAATGTTAACTAAAACCAGATTTTCCCAGAACAACATATTTTTAGCAATATTTTTTGTACAACCGATGTTCTTAGACTATTAGAGAAGCATGTAGGCATCTTTATTTGAAATAACAGAGAAATATCACTATCAGATATGAGACTGGGACCTAGACATGCTGGCTTCTGTCCCCCCAGTACTCTGTACTGTCCTTTCTGCCTGTTGGAGACCCACCTGCACTCCTTCACAGCTAAAATTGTTTACAGCTGATTGTTTTTTACACATGTAGTCATTTTCACAGAGCATAAAAGGACATGTGGGTACTATTGCACTGAGGATCATAGTTCTGCTGAAAATGGTAAGAACATGAATTCAGTCCAGTTGGAAACCAACACCATGAACAGGCTGAATGAAAACACTGATAGTTTGTTTCAGCTTCCAGCTGGCTTTGACACCTACAGGTACAATCTAGTCCCAGTGATGCACCCACTTGTGACCCCACCATTAGTGGTATCCTGGCACACAACTATTTCATAGACACAAGCATGGATGTGCCAAGTCCCAGATGTACTCCAGACCCACAGCACCAATTTGCCCTGGGCTTGCTGCCATTTTTGTGAATAGCTTCTATGTTAACCTTCGTACAAAGAACACTACACTCTGGCCATAGAGTACGAAGACTTCCATAACTGTTCCAAAGGAAAGCTCAGGATATTCCTGCCACTGCAAGGTGAAGTTCATGATATACAGCAGTCAATACATAGGCTCCTGCTGGAGCTGTGTCTGCCTCATGATTCATTTCTAGTTTGTACGGATACTAGAAATTGAACTTTTCTGCCTTCCACTCCTTGATTTTTGTTCCCTCTTCTTCCTGGCCTGTGCAGAGATAGGCCAGTTTATGAATTGCTCCATTGTAAACCATTGCCCAAGAAGGCTGGAGGGAGAGATAATGCCTCCTCTTCAGGAACAACCCGTCTGTGTTACAGAGGCTTGTAATATACACAGAGACTGGATCACTTTTCCAGGTGTCTCTGTCAAAGGGAAGAGCTCCCACCTGATCTTCTTTTCCCTCCTTGTTGCCATCTTTACTCTGAGCAGCTTTTTCTTTCATGCAAGTTGTTGAACGTCCCCGAACAGAAACTTATCCACAGAACAGAAAGAAAATTACTTCACACGTGTAATGTTGCCCTTTCATCCATGAAAGTAAAGACCGAACATGAGAAGGATGGGGAGTTTGTCTAGGGAAACCCAGCCATGATCTGCCAGGCAGTGACCACTTCCCTTTCAAGCTTTTGTGTTCTTAACATCTATCAGTATCAAGCTGGTCTGCGTCTCTGACCTATATCCAGTACCCCTTCTAATCTGAACTCTGCTTAGCAGAAAAGTATTCAAAATACCTGGAGAGTTGCACACTTGGGAGCCACATATAAGAAAAGGCTCATCAGACCCCATGCTAAGAGACGAGTATCCTCCCACCTCCAGCAATTGCAGCATCTCCAGTGAAAAGGTGGTGACCAATCAGCAGGCCCACAGTGCCAGGCGTCGATTTGCTTTGCCAGTGACCCATGGCACGGGCATTAAAGGCAAAAAATACTCACACACAGAGAGGAGAAAGGGAAAAGCAGGGGAAAGAAAACCTACTTGGGCTACCTGAAACTAATTTTATATGTGAAGGCTTGAAAGACCTTGTCAATATTATGCAAAAGAAGGGGCCAAGTGACATCTGAGATACTCTACGATGTTCCCCGATTCCCAGAAAAGTAATCTCTCAGGAAGAGATCCACGGAGCAGTTTGGTCCTTACGACAGCCACAGAGCACACCCAAAGGGGAGACAGGGAGACCAGAGCTGTTTTGGATGAGCTCATGCCAGTTCTGCTGGCAGTCTCACTCCCTCTCGCCTGGAAATTGCAGCCTTACTTAATGGGTTATTTGTTCAGATTGTCATGTTCCTTTCAGCTGGATGGAGGATATAGTTCTCATGCACATTAGAGTCAACGCTGTGTTCCTTGTTGTGCAGCTTGCAGTAGGAAAAGGAGACGGTCAGGGTTTTTTGAAGGGATGGAAGGGGGAGATTCCTGCCTTTCAACCAGTGCAGTTAACAACTCCCAAACACCGCCTTTGTGCATGGCCTGTAGCTCCATGCAGCCCCTGTAGCACAGAGCACTCCGAGCTTTGGAATGCTAAGTGAGAGTAAATACTGCAGTAATTCACATGATTCCCTTCCCCCACACCCTGACCTTAATGGAAACCACATGAGGAACACAGGACACGGGGAAGATCACTGGGAAAGGCAAAGCTATGCAAGCAATTAGCCACTGAGCTGATGGCATGAAAGCCTGGCAGCTACTTCACACCTCTCTGCTGCCAGGGAGCCCCTCTGGCCCCAGCTTTCCTAAGCACAAACTGCACCTTCTGTCCCTGCTCTGAAGTGGGAAGTCAGTGAGGACACAGGAGACCAGGAAGAGAGGCAAAAGGGACAACTTGGTTCTTCTGCTCTCAATCCTTTCCCTGCTAGGGTAAATCTGCTACCTGCGCGTCCCCAGTGGGATACTGTTATTACTATTACTACACTCTCAAGCAGACATTCATTTTCTCATGACCTAAAAAAACCCAAAACCAAAAACAACAACAAAAAAGACCAGAAGAAAAGAATTTCTTCAAACTTTCCAAAACAATTAAACTTCAAACAGAGACCAAGCCTGAAGCATTTCAGTCAAAAAGCAGATGTTTAAAAAGCTCTGCACATACATCAAAATGGGGCTTAGAAAGTCCTGAAGGAAGTAACTACCTTTACAAAGCTATTACACTCAAAAGGGCATTAACATCTGTAAGAAGAGATAATCCACAGGGTGAAGCTGACCTACAATGATGAATATGATTCTCTAAAGACCGTGTATGAAATGACCGAAGCAGTGATTGACTCTCATAGAATTAAGTGGGTTAGCACAGTCCATCGAAGAAAGGCTGCCACCATCTTAAAAAGTCTCTAATATACTCTCTTCTTATATAGTTTCCCATTCATATGGTTTTCAAGGGAAGGTGATGCAAGGAATTACTCTGACTGAGTCACAGTAAGGTGGGGGAAAGCACGTCAGTGGGTGTATGGGGTGTGTGTATATGTATGCATACGAGCACACATGCCATATGGCTGCTCTTCCTGCTACTTTTTCATTGCATTCAGTGGATTAGTGACCTCAAACGACATTCCCGCTGTGTTCTCTCACTCAATAACGTGAAGAAGCTCACACACCTCCTCTGGAATCTCTAATGAATTATGTAGGAAAGATGTTTTGTTATTAGTGCTGTACTCTTATGTCCTGGGGCCTCAGAGCTCAGTTTACAGCTTAACCACTGCCCTTGTGTGTGCCACACTGAGAAACACCTAACCTCACTTTCCTTTAATCTTTCTTTAACACAGACGCAATATCATACGTATCAGACACTTAAAAAGAATCTTGTCTGCAGATCCTGAGAGCTTTGAAATCCTCGAAAGGAAGCAGATGAGAAAGAGAAATTTTTTTTCAGTTATTTTGAAGGGTCAGCTGATAAAGATGATGCCAAAAGAAAGGAATAGCAGTCAGTTTGTAAAAAATATTGTAAGGTGAAGAAAATGTGAATTTTATTAACTGAAACTCATCTATTCAAGTAACCTTGGAACTGAAACCACACTGGAAACAAGAAAGATGATTCTGTATCGATCATGGGATTCATTATAATTTTTCAGTGTATGCATTTGAAAGATGCAATGTCTACAGAAGTGCTCCCTAATGTATAAAATCCACTAGCTGCCACTCTCAATTAAATGTAGTTAATGAGATCTCTGTTCACCCTATAGAGAAGAGGGCTGTGTCTCCACAGTTTATTGAAAATGGAGTTAAAACATGGCTGGGATTTTAATTGGTTATTGTGGATATCACCACGACATGTCTCCTATGGTCTGTCTGGTGTATCTGAGGTTCATAAAATCCAATAAAGCATTTAAACAAAATCCAATAGATGCCTGAAGCTCTGGGCTTTAATACCAGAACATGTAGCAGACGCACACAGGAATGACGATTGACAGGATATCCCTTGCCGATCCATACATAACAAAGGAGAAGCAGCTTTCACAGTTGTATCCCCCTCCCTGAGATGTAACAGGGCATGGCTTTACCCCACGTCAAGCAGGTGCAAGAAAAACAATTTAGAGCTGTGGTGCTCTGATGTGTGCCAGAAGGAAGGAGTGTTGCCTGGGAGCTGCCAAAGGACAACGGGTCACTTTTTCTTTTGGGGACTCATGGGAGACAAATGGCCTAGAGGAAGGACACAGCTATTGTGGCTGTAGCAACTGGAGGCTGACAAAGATGGGTGCTGGTGCTGACAATTAGAACTGTGCTGTCTCCTGCAGTTTTCTGCTCAGAGATTCTTATGGCCTAGTTTTAAAGGGACAAGTGAAGTTCACCTCTCGCTTCTCTGTGGAAGATTTTTTCCCTAAGATGACCGATGGGAAGGCAGTCTCAGCTGAAATTCCTCTTCACTTCATTTTATGCCTTGGCTCCCAGTTCATCCCAACAAACACACTGACCCCTTTCACTGACCTCTTTCCACAGCTTACTGAGAGTTCCCTTCTTTTCTGGAAAGGGTGCAGGATGAAAGCTCAACTGGGAGATCCCGGCCTGACTTTCCTTGGAAAATCATTTTTCTTCTGATCACCAGTTAAGTGGAAACAAAAAACAAAGCAAAACAAATGGAAAAAAAAGCCAACATTGCAAATTCAGCACATTTTTTCATCTCAAAGGGTCTAAAAATACTCTGGAATTATTGAGCTAAAATCACAGTTATAATAAAGTGGAAATGATCCCATCAGGCAAGACAGGCCAGCTGTATCATTACTGTTGCTGGGCTGAATCCTCAGAGAGACCATTACAGCATCAGCTGAGCAATTACAAAGTCTGTAACTGCACTCCCTGCAATAACTATGCTTAAGTGGGCACTGGCCGAACAGACTGAGCAGCAGCCAGGCAAAGAGCTGAGCCGAGCGGCTGCGGAGGGGGGCAGGGTAAGGGCTGGATGCCTTGTAGCAATAAACTGAGTGCTACTGCATATTGAGTGGTAGCAATTTTCACTCACCTGTTTCTCATGCAGATTTCCTATGGACCCTCATATTTGGGGTTGTCCTCAAAACACTGCTTTGATCCACATGTGACAGCAGCCCCCGAGCTCTCTCCATAACACATGTGGTTCTTACAAGGTTCCGAACTTTTTGGCTGTGGCCTGAATAAGGTTCCACAGGCTCTAAGTGCCCAGAGAGCTTTGTTAGCGGGTGGTGCTAACCAGCTATGGCAGGAACCACAAGTTACAGGTGTCAGCAGCAGCACATCTCGTCCTGCCACAACTGAAAGGAACTTCTGTCGTGATTAACCCAGCTGGCTCTGCTCACAGCAAAGCTAAATTTGGCGCTTTCCTTTTCAGTGTTTTCCTCTCCGTTTTTCCTCCTAGTCTCCTTTGCTGCTGGTACAAGTCTTTCCAGTTCTTTTTAGGCCTCATCTGAAAACATCTCTTTTCTTACTCTCTGGTTTGTGGGCTGGTTCTGTCCTGCAGTGTGATTCGGCTGCACTGTGGTAGATTGCACTTTTTGGGATTACTTTGTTTTCCTTGGCATACTGGGGGCTGCTGTGCAGCAAGGGGAGGACTGGGGAAAGAGAGCTGCTGATTCATTGCAGCTGTTTAAACAATCCAAGAACCTCATCCTCTCCTTTCCTTCCAAAAGCCCCGCTCAGCATTGACAGGCCAGCCTGGTCTCCTGCTTGCTTTTGTTTCCCTGCCCCTTAAGGTTGTGGTAGCAGCAGAGGCATGTTCTTGGGTCCTTTATTCTTCAGCCAGGATCCACCTCCTGGTCCTACAGAAGCCAAACCACAACTCAGAGTAAACATACAGCATCAGCACTCCACGGCCCCTTAGTCAGGGTTCCATGGACCCTAATTCAGGCTGAATGCAGGCTGCATTCAGTGCCACATCCAGGGTGATTTTGCAGGGAAAATAGGAAGGTACCTGGAGGGCACACCTTAGCAAAAAGCTCCAGTGATAAATCACACTGTACCAGGAGTATTTTCAGTTTCCCTTGAAGGAAATTTTGGCAGAATATGGTAATTTAAATTTTGGAAGGGAAGAAAAATGTCCTGGCAAGACCAACAAGAGAAGTCATTCTTCTGCAGGTAATAGAGGAATTGGTCTGCCAAATGCCAGAGGCTCCATACATTTTCAGCATCAGCTTTTCCTGAGTCCAGGCAACAATTACGGTGTGTATAGCATTAAGATTCATGGCATTGAACCACAACACAGAAGTCTAAGGAGGCAAACAAAAGGACTCAGAGGTAAACCTTGGTATGTATAGAACCTGGGCTCTGGAAATTCCTGGAAGAACAGGGATTAAGATTTATTTACACAAGTCCTGTGTTCTTCTGAGGTGAATTATATGACCTTAGGTTTGGAAGGTGTTGGGAAGAGCTGAATAACTTTGGGGCTCTGACATAGGATTAAAGGAATATAAAAAGCATTCTGTCAGCTGGACTAGCAACCCAGGCATGTGGACAACCACCACAGTGTATTTACAGAAAATGTGGTCTAGCAGGGGATCAAACAGATCTTAAATCTGTGGATCCTGGTTCTGCTCCTCATCTAAACAATATTGTGCGAATTGCTTCACTGCTCAGATTTTGTCTTGCTTTTGTCTTACTTAGCTAAAAAACCTTTGGGTAAAGCATGTTTGGATACGACCTGCTATGGCAGCATCACGAACTTCATCAGCACATCCAGACACCTTAATAATAATGATAATTGAATGTGTTCTGTAAAGATCACACTGATTAGTACATTGGAGAAAAATGGGAGACACACTTAACAGGATGCTAGGAGACAGAGGAGGAGAGGGAGAGAGAGAAAGAAACATCCCTAAATGAGTGTGCAAAATAATTTCAGGTTGACACAGAGCATTTATGCTTTGCGTAATGAGACATTATCATCTTCACATCATGTGCAGAGACTCAATGCTACCAAAGGAAACAAAATGCTATCAAGTGAGGCCAAAAGCAGACTTCTACGTGTGACTGTGGTTTGGGACACGCATTCTCATGTACTTGGCATCTTTCCTTCCTGTTAATAAGAGAAGGAAAGCACGTGGAAGCTGAGTTCTGCATGGGAAACTCGTGTATTGCTTTGGGCACTGGAAGAAGGAAGTTATGTGCTGGAACTGATCTCGTACATGGAAGACCTCTGGAAGGAAGGCAGAAGCCAGGGAACACTGAGAACATGCTCAGCACTGCCTCTCCCCAAGGACTGGATTTTGTCATGAAAGGACCACTATTTTAGCAAATTGTATGCTTTACTTGTGGATGAGAGGACGGCGGTGAATATTGTTTTACTTTAAGTACAGAAATATCTCTGACATGGTCTCCATGGTATCCTCACAGTCAAACTGATGACATTTTGTTTGACTAGGTAGACTATGAAGAGAAAAACAGAAGGAATGTCTGGGCTCAAAAGGTTGTGGCTGGTGGTCCCTAGGGATCAGTACTGGGGACAGTGTTTTTTGATGTCAAGTGTTGTCTGTGTTAATAAGCTGGACTTTGGGACAGAGTGCAGCTCAGCAAGTTTGTGGGTGGCACCAAATTTCAGTGTCAGAGAACAGGGTTGTTATTCAAGGGCACATTGTCAAGCCAGAAAAAACTAGTTGAGAGGAACTTGCTGGAGTTTCAAAAAAGGCAAATTCAAAGTCCTGCAGCTGATACAAGATAATCCCATGCAAAACCAGCAGTTTAGGTATCTATATTTCAGTCAATGATATCTGTCCAAACCACAGCCAGGCAATTCTTTAACCCAGTTAGGCATTTCTTGACAGCAGGTGGGCCAGCCTTCTCAGAGGGAGCCAGCCAGTGTGGAAGGAACTGCCGTCAGATGACGGCTGAATTTGCCTTTTGGTTTTCAATATTATGTGGAACAGCAGTTAGGATCTCATCAGTCTATTTGAATTCAGTCAGCATGGGCCTAGCTGGAGCTACGAGAAACATTTTCAAAAAATCCTGTATTTCCTGGCCTGTGGATTTTTACTTTCAGTAACATTTCTGGGAAAATAGCATGTCTCTCTAAAGAGTAATGCAGCCAGAACGGACACTGAACTACAGCTGTTATCTCAGAATTGGCCACATACATATATTACACATTAGTATAAAATAACAGCTGATGTAAGCCAGAGTAGAACCAGGCCCTTAGATATTTATCTAAATTAACGGAATCACATTACTGTTTTGATAGCAGATGAATCAAAAGGAGTTTCATGTCTTATCACAAGCCTTCCCCACTTCTCAAGGAGGCTGTGGGAGAGTGCATGTATCCCACCCAATTCCCACACAATTGCTACCTCACCTGTCTTGCACCACTTGTCTGGAAGAATATGTGATTTTTTAAATCAGTAAAAGTTCAGCTGAGAAAGAAATCAAATTGTTTCAGCTTGAATTGGTAGATTCCCACCCCATGTGGACACAGGCATCTTGAATGTAACAAACAATTTAGAATTAAATTGCACACTTGGTTCCATGTGATTGACTGCCCTGGGATTGTGCTGACAGAAATAAAACCAGAACTCCTCAGATTTCAATTAAGTAGATAAGTTATTGTCTATGCCTCCCTTTCTGTTACTTTGAGAAGAAAAGTCCTTTATTAACTTACAAGATTGTCAGACTTGGAATTCTACAGTTGTCAGGTTCTGTAATATAATATATACCCTGAAAAGATATTGTCAAACCTAAATGTAGACATGATGTGAATCAGAGGGCTGAGAGAGATCAGTGCACCAAGTATGAGCCCAGTTGATGTTGCCCCAAAAACGCAGCTACGGTAATGTTTACAGCTGTATTTTGTTCCACACAGTGCTTTGTACAGTATGTGACAGAGGCTACTCACTCCCAGTAGCTGACCACAGGAAGCCAGACCAGTCATTTGCAAAGATACGTTGCTATGAATGTCTCAGATTGCATCACCAAAGCACTCTTGGTAGACTCATTTGGCCTATTTACCTCATATTGCAGTGCATATTTAAATTTAAATGGCAGCTAAAAGCCCAGGGCACTGACCCAATCATTGTTCAAGGTTTTTTTCCACTCTTTTTCTGTATCTGCTGCTCTAAGGCAGGTCCTGCTTGACTAACTTGGTCTTCTAAGGTGATGAGGCCGGTCCTGTTTAATCTCTTTATTAATAATCTGGATAAGGGCATTGAGTGCACCCTCAGTCAGTTCACAGATGACACCAAGTTGGCTGGGAGTTTTGACCTGCTGGAGGGCAGGAAGGCTCTGCAGAGGGATCTGGACAGGCTGGATCGATGGACTGAGGCCAACTGTGTGTGTCTCAACAAGGCCCAGTGCCAGGTCCTGCACTTGGGTCACAACAACCCCACGCAGCTCTCCAGGCTGGGGGAAGAGTGGCTGGGAAACTGCGCAGCAGAGTAGGACCTAAGAAGGTTGGTCGACAGCAGCTGAACGTGAGCCAGTAATGCCCAGGTGGCCAAGCAGGCCAATGGCATCCTGGCCTGGATCAGCACTGGTGTGGCCAGCAGGACCACAGCAGTGATTGTCTCCCTGAACTCAGATTAGATTGGATAATAAGAAAAATTTCTTCCCTGATGGGTTATCAAGCATTGGAACAGACTGCCCAGGGAAGTGGCTGAGTCTCCATCCCTGGAGGCATTTAGAAGATGTGGCACTAAAAGACATGGCTTAGTGGTGGACTTGGCAGTGCTGGGCTGGACTTGGTTATCTTAGAGGTCTTTTCCAGCCTAAGTAATAAACTATCTTGCTGTGTAATAGGTTTAGGGTGTTCAGTTTTATCCCCAACAGCCTCAATACACGTGAGAAGCACCAAACAGCAGGGAAAGAGCACACTACTCTGAGAAAGGTACAGAGCACACTCCTTGGAGAAAGGTACTTCTGCGCTCTTCACAAATAATATAGTAAATAAAGAAGCAGAACAATTCCTACGCTGTGTCAGAAATATACTGTACTAAACTTAATACTTCATCCTTCACAGGAAAAGAAAATATTTGCATTCCTTGTTTTTAATCTGCTATAGACCCAACCCAAATTTTATAAATTTTCCGTGAAAAGAAAATCCTTTTCATCTACACTCTCAGAATGCATTCATGCCAAGACCCAGAAACGTTGTTCTGAACGTGTTTTCATAGTATTTCAGGATATGAGAGGAACTATGACAACTGCTGACATAACGCTTTATAGAATAATGGAAATACTCTATTACATTTAATCACTAAGGGCACCTGCTACTTAGTACTGATTGAAGCAACTTATCTTAATTTCTAGATCAAGTGTCTTCTGTTAGTGCCTTAATGAAACAGTGTGACATACAAGAAAAATTACTTTGCTTTGCATATTGCCATTTAAATGATTCAGTGGGGAAAATCAACCCAAACAAATATTTCAGTACTTTCCCTGTTTTGTAAACACCTAATTTTCCATTAAAACACTTTTACGACAGAAGTGTCTCTCTTGAGTAACTTCAGTCTGTGCACAATATGAGCCCATTCTTTGGAATGTCCTATTTCAGTGCTGTCCAAGTCACCTCATGTTGGCTTCAGCAGGGTAAGCACAGGCTCCCTCTACCCCAAAGTAGGAATGCTCTCACTGCCATGCTGCACCATGGTGAAAACGGCTGGTTTAGTTAAAATAGCTGGGGTCACATCTACGTGTACTTAAGGCATTAAAATGAAGGATCTAGCTTGTCAAAAGCAGGGGAAGATCAGTAAGGATGTTAGTAAGCATTACTTCAAAAGCAGAGGCGAGATGACAGGGGCTTGGGAGTAACTATGTGAAGGAGGGACCCAGGCACTAGCAGTGAGGAAGGAGAGCGAGGGGCAGTGGAGCAGTGCTGAGAAGGGAAGCAGGAGCTGGCAGGCAGCTAATGAAGGTGCTGAACTGCCCTGGAAGCTCTGTTTGCACAGCCTTGCTCACCAGGAGCGTCCCTGAGGGTGCAGTAGATAAACAACTCTCAAAATCAGTGTACAAATTACACAGTTTTTCCATTTCTCTCTTCCTGTGCTGCTTCTCTCCCTTCTAAGACAATTCCTGCAAGGGATAGCAGTTGCATTTTGCCCTCAGCTGCTTTGATTCCGGACCCATTTCTTCTCTGGTGTCTCCCCTGAGGGCCACTACTACCCTGCTCTTCCCAACCTCACCCTGTTTGTGCCCTTTCCTCTCAAGGCTTAATTTCCCTGACTTTGATCCTTTAATTGGCTATTTCCCGCTCTCAGCCATTAGCCCGCTTCCCTGTGTGCTGGCCAGCATCCCATGTTTAATCTACACTTTTAGAAAAGGGTAAAGCATAGGACTGAAATGGCACCCAGGAGCACGCAGTTGTGCTGTAAGGGGGCTGAGCGAGCCAGAAAACCAGGAACGCGTATTCCTTAATGAGGAGCCTTTGCAGTCACTGTTACCTGAGGCTTTCTAATGAGCAGCAATCTTCATCTTCCTTGTCTTAGTCCAGTAGTTTTGCAGGTTCTTGTAGCACCCCAAGACTGTGCAATCCACCGCAAAACAGAATGATGAGAACTCCTACAGGAAAGATTCTGTGCATAAAGATTGTAGCCACTGGCAGTGTAACACAACAAAACAAAACAACTCAAATTCTTCAGTGTACTGTAGGATAAGGAGCTAAGATCAAAATTAAACCCTTATAAACTAACCACACGTGCAACAGCTAATGAGGAAACCATTTTCTAGTATGTGGGAATCACTGACATTTCTTGTATTTTAGAGAGGGAGATGCATACAACTTGGAAGAAACTTCCTGAAATGTTGTAAATCCACCCTCAAGTTCCTTTTCTACCTTCCAGGTGACTGTCAGACAGTACTGGTGTCTTTCTCACTTTTCTGATATGAGCTGCCATTTTAATCAAACCCAGCATGCTTGTAAAGTATCTCCCTAGAAAAACCCAATATGTAAAAAATTACCAGCCACTTCTCAAAACAATTCTTTGGACTTGGAAAAATTTCCTTCATGATTCTAAGATGGGGGTGGGAAGAATAAAATGAGACAGCACCATAGTTTATAAGGCAGCAGCAGGGAAATAAAAAGGTAAGCTGAGATGAAAGGGAAAAGAGAAAGGAAAGGGAAAGAAGAAGAAAGGAGCAGTGTGATGCAGAGCAGTGTGAATAGCTAATTCTCTTCCTCTGACAGGCCAACAGCTAGATTTTTTCTGAGAAGGATCAGCCCACCTCACAGCTGCTTAGAACATGAGCTGGGGGATGGGAGGGAAAGCAGAAAAAATAGCAGTTCATTGCCAAGTAGAAATTGCACTGGAAACAGGCGCCTGGGAATGTGCAAGATGGGATTTGCAGGCACAGCCATGCAAGGTGAAGAAAGAAGTCATATTCTGTAGGGTAGGAAAGGCCACTCAAGACAGTTCAGGTGTTCAGTGTGATCTTCTTTCTTCAGAGTTAATTCACACAATTTGGAAAAGAAAAAGAAAATTGCAGTAAAAGAGAATTGGAATAGAAGTTATTATTTTTATAGGAACGTCTACCCTGTTGGTGCTTACCCTCACAGTTTTGGGTCTCCCTGACCTTCAGCTGCATGCTGTCCCCTCAGTGCACTTGGGCAGTGACCCAAGTCCAAACCCACAACACACTTGCCGCCAGAAACCTCTTTTCTAAGACACCTTCACCCACTGCAACAAATCTTCCGGACAGTAAATTTCATGGGTCTGCTAACTGTGTGTATTTCTATGTGGGACCATGTAAAAGCACAGACTGTTCATCACTCAAGGTTTGCTTTGCTGTCATGATATCACTGTCTGGGACTGATATTTTTGGTGATGGCCAGAAACAGCAATAACATACTTTTCCTCATGTTTTGATTATACAGGAAGAACTTACACGATAGCACTGATTGAAGTTCAGAAAGAGTTGAAGTTCAGAAATAGTTAGTCAAGTTACTTTAAAAGAAATTTCTAAGTGAAAAAATGTGTTTTCAAAGCTTTAGAAAGGAAAGAAATACTTGTAGGAAATTTGATAATTACAAATATTTCTAAAAAGCAGGTATAATCCCCAACTTCCTTTTTTTTTGCTCTTTCTAGTAAGAAAAAATGGAAGTGAGAATAAGAGAAAAAACAGACAAACTTTTAAAAGTGAATATTCATTTTTAACTTTGAAATTGAATTCTAATCTAAAAAAAACACCCTATTTTAGTATTTTAGACAAATGTATGAATGTTTTGTTTATGAAGCAACATTTAGGGGGAAAAAAGTGTGAACAAAACTTTCAAAAAGAACTTTGTAGGCAAGGTATGAATTTTCAGATAGTGTCACTATTTCTTACTTTCAATTTAAAAGTCCAGCAGCAGAGATGAAACAAGCAATTTCCCCCAGAGAAACATGTAACACTGAAGTGCACAAGGTGAGAATTGTTTAAAGACACAGTGATGGACACCAGCTTTCTGATAGTGCTGTAAGACAACTGGTGGCATTCTGTAAAAGGGCTTTAAGTTCCGTTTATCTGAACTGACAGCAGTTAGAAGTACATTTCATCCTTATCTATCAACTCTAAAGCTGATCTAACTGGATAGAGACCATCTTCATGGAGGGCTGCTGCCCACCATTGTCCTTAGTCCAGCAAATGCAGACTTCACGTGGCCTGAACCACTCACAGACATTTGCACCAGTGCAAACTGCATGCAGAATGTTTTTCTACCCAGGACGGCAGCACTTTACATTTTCTTGCACATCTTCAGAAGAAAGGAGTCCACAGGGTCAGGACAACAAAGAATTAAGCAGAGAGTGTCTGCGACAGGGAGAGTGCAATTATTATGAGTTACAACACTGTCAGGATTAACATGTTTGTTTAACAAAACATGCAAAGGAATCTCAAGCCATTAAACTGTCTAGCTCCTAGCTATTATATTTGATCCATAAATAGTACCTTCAACGGTACAGTGCCCTCTAGCACTGTAATAAAGTATTAACCATTAGTTAATACTTACCCTCCAAATTGCTACTTAGAAGCCCCTTTAAGTCCTCTCATTCAAAAACCTATCAAAAAAGAACAGTTGATTCTGAAAGGGCTGCAGTTCCATTTATAATCTGTGTTTGACTGTCTTCAAATTGTTAACTCTTCCTCATCCCCAGGGGAAGCAATGCTATCACTCATATTTTACTGATTTCTAAATTAATGTTGTGATTAAGCTTCCCCTGGAGTTTTCAACAGCTCCTTATGACAGTGCAGGTTGCTCCCTGAAACAGGAATGGCAGTAATTGAGAAGTGGGATCAGAGTTTGAGAAACCATGTTTTTGAAATGTGGCTAGGAACAAAGGAACGAGATAAGAAAAGAAGTGGAGCAATTTGCGCCTTGTTGTAGAATTAGCCATTGCTGACAGTAGTAGCTGGATACGTAGAACCATCACAGACTACACTCACATTTGAGTCAGGATGAGCTGAGCTATCTCCCCACCTTCCCATGTCCAAATGCAGCTAAACCGTATGAACTAGACTCCCCTGAGCATCCATCAAAAAAGCTAATTTATAGGAGCAGGATCAATCTCAGCTGCTTTGATCCCAGATCCCTAGACTCAAAGATGACAAAGCTTGGTGTGATTGTCCTGTAGAAAAGAACCAGAACATAGCATGGTAAAATAATTTTAACAATCATAGAATCATAGAGTGTTAAGACGCTGGAATGGAGCTTAAAGATTGTCTATTCCCACCTGCCCTGCCATGGGCAGGGACACCTCCCAGGTTGCTCAAGGCCTTATCCAAAGAAGTTTACTCTTAAGACATGTAGAATAATGGACTGCAGGTAGATAACTCCACTCTTAAATGGTCCCAGTGGCTAAGAGGGAGACTATCAGAAAACAAATTGTAGCTGTGTAGCTACCGCAGTCATTGGGCAAAGTTCAGTGGGTGCCAGCTTTTCAAGAGGAACTGGGAAAAAGCAAGGAAATACTCAAGGCCTTTGATATGTAGTCCTATGTTGCAAGGCCAGAGCAAGGAGGCACCGGGCAGGGAACATCCACTCTGCTGAGTTCTACTGCTGCCCAGAGGGACAGCTGAGGGTCTGCAGCAGTGTGGATACAAGACAAGTGGGTTTGGTGAACCATCTCAAGTGCCTGATTTCATACTATGTGTCTGTTTGCAGCGTTAAACAAATGCAATACTCACTACAAAATAAACTCTCTTCGTCAGCGATGCACTTCTAACTGCTTCTTGAGTTGCTAGTCCTGCTGCTTTTGTGTGGAACTCAAAGCTTCTCCCAAGCTCACGTTCTTGGTATTTAGACCCTCCTTGTAGATACAGGCACTGACCTTATAATTGCAGTCATGCAGAACCACTCACCCAGATTCTGCTGCATGGAAGGGGGACTACAGAGATGGAAGAAATTCTGTGCATTCCCCTAAGTACTTATTTTGGCAAGATTATTAAGCTGTGCCTTTGAGATCCCATCAATACTTCTCCCCAGTCCTGTTTTGACTGTAAAGGACACCCCCAGTGATCACAGAGGAATGGATGAGATAGCATACAGAAACAGGAGATATTTTCCCACCCTTTATTCCAAATATCTATGATATGGATGTCATGCACAGCAGATTACATCTACACCTAAAAGTAACAGGCCATTCAAGGGAAATTGTACTAATTAACTATACGGGCTGATTGTTGTCTCAGTTCCTGTCAGTTCTGCTCTGGAAGAGGACACAAAGAAGAGATTGTAGAGACTTCAAGAAGCGTGGATGAGTTTTTCCCACAGTTTAGGATACTTACATGTTGGAAAGTCAAGAGTCAGTTCAGTTGGTGTACTCTTCCTCCCTTATCTGCTTCATCTTAGAAGTCAGGGCCTGTTACTCCAAGCAAAGCCCATTCAGTCAGTGTGGTGGGAACTCTTGGTCAAGAGAATCTCTGAGCAAGCAGGACTCAGTCATCCCCACCTAGCAGCCTACTCCATTTGCTGATTGGAAAAGGACAAACACATTGCCCCAGTGGTGCTAGCATCTGAATCTGGGGGATTAGGTGGAATGCAGAATATGACAAGGGCTTTGGAAGCAAGAAAGGGAATCACAGCCAGAAAATCCCTTCTCACATGGCCTCCTTCTATCTCCTCCAGTGGCCTGTAAGATGCTTTTGTTTCAGCCTCTGTTTTTAGTCTCTTTGATCAGGAAAAAAGGAGCAGCTGGAAAACACTTTTCTGAAGCCTGTCGTAAAATAAATGCAGCTCAGCAGATATGGAAGACAACTGGAGCAATTCCTATTTTTTGCTGGAAGGCTTCTCTCACATGAACTTCAAGATCTCTGAAGTGCTGTCAGTGCTATTTGGAAATAAAAACGGTAAGGAGGTCCTATGTTAAAACACTTACGTGTAGAACCCTGTGTGACACATGTCCAGAGGACTGTGAGATACTGTACCTATTGTACAGTTTGCATCACTCATTAATGCACTGAGGCTGGGACTGCTGTTAACTGACTATCCGTACACCCAATATATTTAAACAATCCCACAAAAGGCACATGACGTCTCAAAATGCATTATCACATGGAACTATTTTGAAATAAATCATGTGCTACTGGGGTAGCAAGTGAACTTCGAATTTGTGATAGTGTGTATGAAAAGCCTATCTTGTCTTTCAGATGTCTCCCTCCATCTCTGATGTAGGCTTTTGCTTTTCATGGAAGCTTGAACACCACCAAAAAGCCTGGCTTAATGGAAAGGAGGTGATTAGTATTCCAAATCAAGCCTTTTACCTCTTGGATGCATTTCAAAAACACATTGTGGTGTGGGATGCTGTAAAGGTTTTATTTGTACAAGCTTGGGATGCCCTGCATATCTCAATTGTAGCTTTGCCAGGTGCAGGGTGTCAGAGCAGCAGGAGAGGACTGCTCTGCAAGGGCTGAGGGTGACAGCAGGGCAGGCAGGGCAGTGCTCCCACCCACGAGTGCAGGGCTGCTGTGCAGGAGCAGGGAAGCAGAGCATGTCCAGTGACTCTAATCAGGGTTGGACTCAGTCCAGCAGTTGCCAGACAAGTCCACAAAGGCAAGGCAGCTCTCAAGTCAGGCTGTGAATTCCAGTCACTGGGTCAGGGACCAGGGGTAGGAACATGGTCAGGCATATCCGCAACATAGCTCCAGTAAGGACAAAGGCCCAAGTTTAAAAGTGGCTCTCACCACTCTCCCAGGTCTCTCCAAGGGGGAGACCCTGACAAGGCTCCACACAGATCTCACACAGCTTGTTTCACAGCGTCTCACCCCAGGATACAGCCGCACATAGCAGACCTGGGCATGGGCACAGGCAGCCAAAACCCTTGCTGGGTGCAGGGAAGGTTGCAGAGCACTCTGGCTCTGGCATAGGAAGGCAGCTCTTCCTAATTTGAAGAGGTGATAAATGTGAAATCAGTGGATGCTATACCTCCACCAAGTAGCGCCCAGTGCCCGATGATGAGCTATTTTATAACAGTCTGGAAAACAATACACAGCAGAACTGAACAAAATGTCCAGAACAAGGAGCAAAGAGAAAAACATCTGTAGCATGTTATGGAGACACACTCACAGAGTCACCCACATCCACACCCATTCACACAACACATCTGAGGTCATTGCAGAATTCTGTTTGTTTCCACAAAAGAGAATGAGAAAAATGTTTGAAGTTTCCTTCTTGATGCATGTTTAGAACCTCTGACTCAATTTCCTCCCACTCTCCATTTGGTTTGACTCAACTCAGTATACCTTTCTCCTGCATCAGTCAGTTAAGTAGCATAAATCTCTGCCACTTCAGCCACTCATCCAGGGCACCTAACAGCTACTAAGAAGGCTCCTGTAGCACACCTGTAGCATACCTGAAATCAGGGACAGCCTCCTGACACCAACACCACAAAATACAAGAGATATTGCAGTACACCCTGGACACTAACCCTGGTAAAAATTATAGCTAAACACAGGCTGGATGCTGAAGAGTATCTTCTTCCCTGCAGGAAGAAAACACAGCCCTTACAGAGTATATCCAGTCATTCTCAAGCAAAACCATCTGGCTGAGTCCTTGTCACTGCCCAGACAAAACTTCAGGAGCGTGCATCAGCACTAGTATCCAGATCCAAAATATTTGCCACTCCTATGACACTGTGCAAGCAATATTCCTCAGGTGATGGCACAGACAGACATTGAGAAGGTGAGGAAGCTAATTGGTGACACCAATTAATGCTCTGTTTTGTCACAGTCCCTTTGCAGACTCAGATTCCAAACAACCTCAAAGTCAAGTGAGACTTGGAGATTAGCATCTGCCTGTCTGTTACGGAGAAGCTGTTACTGATGTGTTTCACATTCAAACCAATAAAAACTGAAATACTCGGCACTCCAGACAGATAGGAGATTTCTATGCTGACAAAAAACCTGAAGGAAGTCACAAAAAGAACCTCTGGTCAGAAATGAAAGAAAGGTTAGCAGTTTTGTCAGTGGAAAAACCTACCTAATGCCATCTCAAACAGTGTTTGACTCTAGTTTGTTTCTTCTGAAATTTTGAGATAGTCTTGAAACTATGCAAAAGAAAAGTCTTTAAGAAAGAGAAGTGGGAAGCAGAGCAGTGCTACAAATTTAATCTTTTTGTGAATAATAGCTCTGTGCAAACTCTGATTCCATGGCTGGTGAAGTAGCACACTATGGCAAGAGGAAAAGGGACTAGAAAAACAAGAGAAGGAAAACAAATAGTCCTATCTCACTCAACACCACTAGAGACTATAAAAGAAGGGAAGAGGGTTCTCCTGAGCTTCGTACATCCCTCTGCAGTGGGAAGGTCACAGGACAGCTTTTGAAAGTTCCTGACCTGGAGGCCTTCCTGCTCTTTGAGGGCCTCTCTTTCCACATAGTGCTATTCCAGAAAACAGAGACCATGTCTCATAGCTGCTTTAAACACTAAGTCAAGATCAAGGTATTAGAAAAGCTGTTAAATGTTAACAGGAAAAAATGTTTAGTATTTTTGGGAGTTTCCTTGACTTGGGAGGGGAAAGGTTAAATTAGTAGGTTCACTGATGAAGAAAAGCCACTGTTGAACATAGCCTAAAGGATTATTTTACTGCTAATCAGTGGATTTTATTGTAATCTGAATTAAAAACACGCTGCTGGATATCAAAGCACACAGGATTTATCGTTGAGCAGGGCTATCTGTAGTACGGACCACAGGAACTGAAAAACAAGACTTCAAATGTAAGGCTTATTCTATTCAATTAATTCAGCCTACAGAAAAGAAGTTTTAGAGGTGACATAATTGCTGAATATAGGGATTTGCACACAGAAAAGCATTTAATAAGCGGAGGAGGCAAGCAGACAGGCGTTTCAGTCTTTCTGTCAGAGACATAATGTGAACCAATAGTTGGAAGTTCAACAAGAAAAGTTCTTTCTTATTTAAATAAGTTGTAATTTCTGGGAAGTCAGAACTACTACAGCGTAACAGCAGAGATCACCATGTTTTGGAGTCTTTATGACAAGATTATATATCTTTTAAAAACACATATTATCTAGCTTCAGGGGGAAAACTGCAAAGGGCATGTTTAAGCTGGCTCCTTCCCTCACAAAGTCAAGAGACCTCTGTGGTGCATTCATTCTTCAGCACAGACAGTGAAGTTTGGGATGGGGCTGACAGCAGAGCCACCTACAAGAGCACCTTTTTAATGATTGTCAGTGAGTGGCCCAGGCGTTGTGTGAGCAGCCAGCACCCAGTGCCCCCAGCTACCCTTGCACACGTGAGACAGCAGACCGGCAGCTTCATGCCACAAAGGTCTAGAAGGATTTTAAGATCAGTTAAGAATAACTCGCCCGATGCAGGGATCACGTATCTCCCTCTGAAGCATTTGGCAGTGGCTAGAGACAGCATACCAAAGGAGACAGCCTCCTGGGCAGGCACAGTCTGGCAGGCGCTGCATCCTTGGCACAGGCTGAGCAGCACACAGGGTGTCCTTGGAGGTCTCTTGTGCATGCAGCGACCAGAGCTGACCCTTCTTAATTTATGAGCTCGTCTGAGATCACAGCCTCATGTATTATGGCTCCAAGCTCCATTGAAATGAACTTTATTAAAATAAATTCCAGCTGCTTGGAAGGAGCTACAGAAATGACAAAAAGAAGGCAAACTCCTCCATTCCCTAACTCACTGACAGCAGAAAAAGAAATAGTTACTGGAGACCAAGCAAAATTCAGCTGGCTCAATTGAAGTGGCAGGAGAAAAAAGATCTAGTCAAAGAACAAGCAATTTTGGTAAAATGCAGTGGTTACAAATGCCAAGGCAGAACTCCCAGCTAGGCAACAGGCTTAAAGCAAAGAGACAGAAGGACAAAGGGTCAGGAGGGCACCTGATAAAGCTTCTGACTGAAGGTGGGATACGTTTTAATAAATCAGATTCATTTGCAAGGGGTCTTGAATGCTTGTACCTTTCCTGTTTTGTCTGTTCCTTGGCCTTTGGTCTGCTGTATTTCCTTCCCCAGGATGCCTGTGGGCTGTTAATGGAGAATATTAGGGAGCAGCACCAGGATGTACCTCACTCTGCATGTTGTTGCCAGCAGCCTATATGTTCATTATTGTCTCTATTTGGTAGATGCTCTTTCTATCCTTGCTTGGATCCTGGGGAATTTCAAAAGGATGACATTTCTAATGAAGCCTGGCATTCTTGCCCAGCCACAACTAATCAGAATTGCAGTCTGGTAGAAGAAAAACTCCAATTTTTTGCCCTTTCATGGGTCAGCAGTGAGGAGATAGATCTAGACCCTACCAGAGCAGCAGAATTGCTCTCCTCGGTCATAGGGTTGCCCGGAAAAGTGCAGTTTTCACAACTCAGATGCCCAGAAATCTACTGCAATGCACGGTGGGGAAGGATCTGAACAAATGGAATTAGCTGTTGATTTAGGTGGGAACTAACCCTGCATTTACCAAGTACTCATGAACCAGTTACATTTATAGCCCCTACAAAAATAGGGTGTAACTTTTACCCCTCAGAGCCACCTCCCACTCCAACCTCATGTATCAGCACTGAAACTGTCCCTTGGAGTTCCAGTATGAGCACCTAAGGTTTCAGGAGTTAGGAGCAGGAGACATCAGCAGCGCTCATGTGACCTTGTCCCCATTCCTCCCCTTCTGCTTCCCAGCAATGAATTCTCATGACCTTCTAGCAGATTTCCCCACTTTTAACCAGCATGGCCAACAGCCTGCTCTCCACAAGAAATTCTGGAGTCTCTTGACAATCATTTATTGATAGTGCTGGGAATAGCCTTTTTCACCTCATGTCAGGCATCACAGACAACATGAGTGATACTTTACCTGAGGTTCCTAGATCCAAGCCACCTATAGCGCAAAAAAACCCCAAACCAAACCAAACCAACAATAAAAAAACCCCCAAGCCCACCCCAAACTAGAAGTCTGGGATCTAGTTAGTTTCAGCAAAGTGGGAAGAGCACATCTCTGGTATAGTCAGTAAAGAAAAAACATTTGCCAGATGATCCCATAAATCGGGAAGATCTGCAGATCTCCAACAGTTTAATGGCATGCACCACCGCTGTGGGAAGGATGTCACACCTCAGTAAGAACAGGTTCCACTGACTCAGATGAGAACATTCTAGCTCAGCAGTAATTTCACTTAATGTCAGCTCTGTAGCAGGAGTTCCATGTGAATAGTGTAGCTGAAAGACATTAGACTTCTCCCTCATGCTATCATCAACCACTTTTGGCAAGGCCTGTTAAACAGAATAACTTGCAGAGTGAGCCAGAAAAAGGGCCTGTGGAACAGATTCTTCAGATCACAAATGTTAAACCATGGAAATGGATTGGTGACAAAGAGGGTGGAGAGGAGAGAGAGAATTTTCCATATACTATTTTTTCCCCCTATCACCACCACACATGTGGTCTACACCCCAACATATGTTTGCAATGAGTGTAGCCCAAGAGACATTCCAGATTTTACTCAAGAGCCGAAACTTGAAAGAACCAGCCAAGTTTCAGATTAATCAACGGCCAGGGTAATGGTGTGTGTTGAGTGCAGTGGAGTCACCCATGCTTAGATTCCACAGGCCAGGGGGCAGAGAGACACCAATGGCCCTCTAATCTATAGTTTGAGGATCTCTTCAGCAGCCACTGAAGGGCTCACCTCCTAGCTCAGATTAGGTTTACAACTCTGACTTGGCTGTCAATTTGGACAGCCCAGGCATGTTCCCAAAGTTAGAGGGTTGAAGAGTACTTTGGGGAGCCCTTGGCTTTGAAAGGTTCTTTGAATTTTATGGCTCCTTCCTCTCTTGCCTCTACTTCTGCCTCTCTCCCCACTACCACTGGATAAGTTTACCAATTTTCACAGGAACATTCTGAGCACAAAAGAAAATGTCTCTTCACTTACCTAAATCCAAAGTATGCCAAGATAGAGGCTTGATGAAGACTGAATACTACGTCAAGTCATGTCGGATCAGAAATAAGCAAGGTAAATGTTTTTAGCGAAAAAAGAAATTAGGTACAGCAAGAGGGTTACTGTGGGACACAATGTTCATGCTCATACAATTCTTCTAAAAATTGAAGTTATACATAAATGTTTAATAGGGAGATTTAGGAAAAATAAGTTTGTAAGTTTGATAGACTTGGAGACTTATCTCTTTAAAATTCCTGAGAAAATACTACAGAAAATCAGGAATACAGATATATGTATTAACACATTACTGGTGACATAAGTTAATTTAGGGAGACATATTAGGAGAATGAGATAGTTTATATTAATGTGTTATTTTATTTATCACAAACATTTGTGTACTTGATTTAAAAGACAGCTAAAGATTTACTGGGACCTGGGATATAGGCTGGGGATTTTTATAAAGCTATAAATGAAAAGGGAGCAGAAAGGAGAAACACATTTCAATTTTATATACCCAGTACTGAGAGTGGAACTAAATACAGAGCAACAGAACAGTGCTCCCAAAGAGCCACAGCTCTGTCACATGGGCACTGGCAGGTAACATATGGAACTGTTAGATGGAAAATGACCGACCAATTTTTGGCTTCAGCAGAACTTTTCTCCCGGTGGAGTAAGTGCAGTAACTAAATAAAAATTCATGGAAAAGGCTGAGTTATGCAGGTCCATATCTTATCAGAGCTGGTGCCTATGTTCAAATGATGAATTAGTTTTGGCAACTGAATTTGGAAATTTATTACTGTTTTTATTTTTCTTTAGTGGAGGAAAGACTAGCAGTTGGAAAGGAAGCCTATAAATCTTAACATTAGAGAGGGGAAAGGGCAAGGTGTTTTACATACACACAGGGCTAGACAAGAAATTTTTTTTTTCTAGATACAAAGAGCAATGTGCAACAGATTTCTTTTAGAAGATTTTTCATTTACTGAAAAATAGAAAAAATATTTAGTGCACATCCCCCTTGTTCTTGTAATTCCAGGTTTTATTAATTTTCACTGAAAAATCTGTAGGCATTTCAACAAGAATAAAAACCTATTGCTTCTTTTACACAAAAAAGTGATTGCAGTTTTTTGCCAGAAAGAGGAAATGACAACAGAAAGCAAACATGTTTATCCCTTTGGAAGATGATATGACTGGAGATTTTCTGGGACGAGAAGAGTTTGGGACTCACCTCACCCTTAGATGAAGTATCTGACCCAAACAGTGGTTTGCTACTCTCCACTATGGAGCACAGACAGAGAATGCACAGTCCCCATGGGGAAATAGCCAAGTAGAACAAGGCTGCTGAAAGGGTGATGGGAGCAGCAGTGATAAAAAGTGTAAGTGATAAAAAATCCTGACATCAGTTGAAAGTAGTCTGAGGAGCTCCAGCCTGCATGGGAAAGAACAAGAAGATGCAGCAGACATTTAACCCGTTCTCATAAAACTTTCCATTGGCTATTTGCAGTGATTCCTCCTATCCCCAGGCAAGATGAACAAAATTGCCTAATTAAGTCCACAACTTTGAATGTCCCAATTAAACCAGCTCCTCATCTTCCCTTGCTGAGACGCACCCTGCATGCCCTGATTGAAGCTGGTGGCAGCATTTAATGTAGTATGCTGAGAGCTTATGGCTAAAAGTTTGAAGCTCTGAGAATCTCTCCCACGCCCGTGAATTTGGGATGGAGCTGGTAAGCAGCAGGCTCTGGAAGGAACATGGACACTCCAGTTTGAAATGAGCCATTGAGGAAGTTCACAAACTCTCTGCTAACAGGTGACGACAAGAAGCCCTCGAGGGGAATAGGGGCTGGCAGTAGCTTCAGAAGAAGTTTGCCTCTTACCTTGGCAAGCAAAAGGGAAACTCCCTTCTCTGCCTCCTCTTTCCCTTAAACAAAAACAACCCCCCTCAGAGCATTTTGGAAAGGAGAATCAGTGCACTACAATGACAAGGCATTCTGCAACATGGGTCTGAGGAACTGTTTCCAGGAAAGAAATCCTCATACACACAGATCACAGGAACTTGAGCCCTTTTCATATCAAAGCAACTTGCTTAGGGGCCTTCAAAGTGCATTCTCCATTCCAAGGCCTAACGGAGTTGGAAACCTTCAAGGAATGAGAAAAGAGAAATTTCTGGCAAAGAGTCCCACTCCCTGGATTTTTAAGAGATCAAAACGTTTCAAGCTGCTAGTTCTGCAACTAAATATGGGATAAAATGGGATATTTTATCCTATTAACAACAGTGCCTTCACACTCCTTTTTCTTCAAGTCCCTAATTTAAGAAGGGTTAGAGCAGTGGGAGGTGAGGAAGGGAGAAAAACTACTGAAAGGAGAAAAACTGCTAAAAGACAATGCAATGACATTTTAGAAAATGGAAAACTGAAATTAAATATAATTGTATCACTGGAGTATCAAAAATACCTGAGTTATTACATAGCATGACTCGGTTTCCAAGGAGTAGAATCAGCACTCTGATACATTGTGTGACTCATAAAAAAAGCTTCAACTTTAAACTGTAGGATACTGGTGACAAGACCAACAGCTGATGACTGCAGCACACTATATAAGCTGTTCCTGTGTGATTTCCACATCAAGATCAGATCAGCTTGTGGCTGAGGTGAAGCCTTAGATCATGACAAACTTTTTTTTTCCTGATCTTAGTTTTAAATCCAGTCCAGCAACCACTTGCCACATCAAGCCTCATGCATTTACCAAAACCCTCACCAGCCTCTCTCTTAATACTACAAATCCTGAATAGTTCCCCAAAACCGCTGTTAGCCCCCAAGCTCTCCTGAATGCTGCCCAACCCTGGCCTCACCTAAGGCTGTCCTGACTGGTAGCTAAATATCCATGGCCCTTCTTGGAACCAGCCTTTACTGTTGCCATGTAGGCAAGGAAAGGCAGAACAGAATGATAAATCTTAATCCCAGCCCAAATCCTGGCTGCCTCTCTGGTGGAAAGACACCAAGCAGTCCTGTCACCCGAGCCAAAATTTAAAGCAGCCTTACGACTCTGTGCTCTCTCTAAAAGCTGGAGTTAGGAATAAACTTGCTCCCCACTAACTTGTATTCACAGACCCATTTCAGTGGGCAGCCATCAGTAACAGCACAGAAACTACCCCTACTCTGAGACCTCTGGACTTTAGCAGACCACAGCTAAGACCAGCATTAGGAGGTTGCAAGAAACTGTTTTTACTGCAATACCAGAGGGCTTGCAAACATAATGAGGCTGTTGTGACAAACACCCGGTGGCTCTGGCTGAACTTGCAGGGGGACCTATTGCAGAGCTAAGTGAACGCCAGGGTTCAGGTTGGATTTATAATTCTGGTTCCAAAATACAAGCATCAAAGAGTTTCAGCCGGACGCCTACATGGATGTTTCCAAAAGTAAGTGTAAGCAGGCCAGAAAGCTCCTCCGAGCCATGATTACTTTCAGGGATGCGGTGCTTCAACAGCCTTTGACAAAAGGTAGGATTATGAATAGGAAGTAACTGGAGTTCCTTTTATTCATGAATCCCAGAAGTTTGCACAAGCAGGCAGATAGGGCTCCCAGATTTGTGCTTTACTTGAGCCTGCGACATCAAACTCTTTTGAACACTGGATGTGTAGCTGGGGTTAGGCTTTTGGAAAAGAAGTACAGGCTATGACTAGCTCTTATCATGCCCTCAAAGCTTGCAGAAGGACAAAAGAACAGCAACATTCAAGAGCATAATTTAGAAGACAGAAGGTCTCAGCAGTTATGAAGGAGCATCAGGGTGTGCAAGAAAAATGAGGAGAATGTGAGTTGTTTTTCCATAATAAAAGACTTCCATGGATCATGGATAGAACTATGTTCAGCAGGATCCTACAGCTTGCACTGACACCACACTGTGATAAAGCCTAGGCCTAGGAAGGAATCAGAGTGAACTTCTGTTCCCTGTGACCAAGCAACAAAGCACTGGTAGCAGGCTGACCACAGCTGCTGGTTTTACAGATACGGTCCTGGAGCACTGCTAGGTGCCTAGGTGCTGAGATCACAAAGACTGCGCTAGACCTTCTACCCAACTGGCACCAGAATGTTTTACTTATGGTTTATTTACTGTCTAAACCTAAGCCAGTCAATAGGTTCACCTTCTCAACTCATTTCACCCCATAATCATTGTTTCTTTTTCCAGTGCTAGTTTTTCAGAATACAGCAGTTAGAGGTATTCTTAAATCTGTTCCATCCCACAGCTAACAAATTTAGCAATATATTAATAAGAATTTCCAGTGCCAGAAGTTTTCCTAAACTAGAACCTTCTTGTATACCTAGTCACCCCTCATTCTTAACTCATGTCTCGTTTTATTCCAACAAGCAAGATATTACTGAAGCCAAAGAATCCTATCAACACCAGCCTTCATTCATTCCTGAGGAATGGGCAAACACTAGCTTCAGCATTTCTTGTCCCAAACCTCACTGTCCTTGTAAGTAACTCTGCAGAAAAAAAAAACCCAGGGCTGTTACAATTGCTTTCACACTTTATATTCATTACTGTACACTGTGCTCTTCAAAATTCTGGATAACCCTGAACCTGCTGCAGCAGGTCAGGCTGCTCCCCTTGGCATGTCCCGTAGCAGCCCTGCTATCTGGGCAGGCTTAGCCTCAACAGCACAAATGCAGGGCCTTATAAGAGAAATGGGGACAGCCCTTCCACTAGGGCCTGTTGCAATAGAACAGGGGTAATGGCTTTGAACTGAATGAGGGTAGATTCAGATCACATATCAGGAAGAAATGTTTTTACAATTTTAGAGTTGAAACACTGGAACAGGTTGGCCAGTGGGGTGGTAGATATACCTTTACTAGAAAAATTCAAGGCCAGGTTGGAGGGACTCTGAGCAACCCGATCTGGTTGAAGATGTCCCTGCTCACTGAAGGGAGTTGGAGCTGGTGGACCACTAATCTAAACTATTCTATGATGATTCCATGAAATATACTCCTCCTAACCAGACTATCAAGACATTCTCTGCTTCTGTTACCAATCAGCCTGCTATAAACAGGTGAGCTTTACAGTTTTAATAAACTTTTATTTGTCCATGCATGGATCCTAACCATAACCTTCCACTGTCAGCAAGGCAGGCTTTCGTTTACTGATGAAATCTGACAACAGCAGCTGTAAGCACGACAAGCCTTCCCGTATCCAGAAACATGCCATACTCTCAACCGTCCGGTCCGCAGCTTTTATCCTTACAGGAAACATCTCTGCATATTATAAACCAATTACGGGGGCTACTGTAGTCCTTTTCCTGCAAACAACAGTTAGCAAAGCTCTTATAAGGTCCTGCTGGCAGTAACAGGAGGGTGTGGCAGAAGTTCTCCTAGTTTGGGAGTGCAAAGGGTTGAGCATGGAACAGTTACTCTGGAGATTTCATCATTAAGTCAGAAGCTAGCAGACTTTCCCATCAAGCTGATTTCAGGGTAGAGACAAAGAGCCTGCTTTCTCCTCTACTTCTGCTTTACCCTCCGCTTTGCTACTGGAGCATAGGAGTCCTTAGCACGGCTTGTGAGGAATTCAAGAGGAGAGGAGATCTCATTACCATTTTGCTGCCTATTAAAGAGTGAGACAATCAAGCTGTGGTAAAAAATAAATAGCTGTATGCAATTATGAGAATCGCCAGACATCTCATTTCATGTCAGGCAAGACTATTGCCTAATAGGAAGACAATATAATCCTGCTGTTGCCTTGCTCAGATGAGAGAGACTTGAGCTAATTAGCTTCCACTATAGCCAGGCATGAAATTGCCAACTTTATTTTATGATAGCCATCTGAACTGCGATGAGCTCTCTGCATCTTCTCATCACATAAAAGCTGGTGTAACCAGCTTCACTACTCGAACAAAGTGCAAGCTTCTCACTAATGACCACAGGGATACTGAGGGAAATCTAAGAGAAAACAAGAGAGGGCTCCCAAATCCCAGACATGCCTCTGCGCTGGAGCCTTGGTCCCTGGTAGGACATCTTCCCACCTCTGCTCACAGCTCACCAGTGTGAGGAGATTCCTTGCAGCCAAGGGCCTGGACCCCACAGCATTCTGCAGCCAAAGCTTCTCATCAAGTTTTGGCATTCATTAGCCAAAGCAGGATTTGCTGGGGACTCCAGGAAGAGCAAGCAAGCGTGAGAAAGAACATTCAATCTCAGTGTTACAGGAGGCAGGAGATTGTTTTCATAACATCTGTGGTGAGAGTGTTTAAAGCAATAGACAGACTGCCAATACTTGGAACTACTCAAAAGGCAGTTCTGGCAACCTCACAGACTGTTTTACAAACAATTGGTTTCAAACTGATCCTGAACTTAATGGGAAAGGCAACAGAGTCACTTAAGGATAAAGGTGCTGTGGTTTCTGCATCCCCTGCTGACTACTTCCACAACAGCAGCCCTACAGTGGAGTGCTCACGCTCAGGCACAGAAGGTGTGTCCATCCATCTCACTGCTGGCGAGAACCAGTGTGGCAAACCTCAACAGCTGAAACACAGCTACCTGCTGCCCTGTCTGTCTTGCAATTTCCAATCTCCTAAGAACAACTCTTCTAGAGAAATTTGCTTCCTATATCCCCTCCAGGGCTGGCCACGACTTGCCCCGCTGCCCTTCATGGCCAGACCACAGCTTGGCATTTGCTCAGCAAACCGACTGACCTGGTCATGCTGGCTGGCTCCTCAGGGCTGGGCACTGCTCTGTGGGGGCCATTCCTGTCATTCTCTTGTCAGGGCAAACCCCACACCACCACTGTCTGTCCCAGACACCTCCCTCACTTCTAGACCATGTGCCAAGGCCTCTGCCTCCTCCTTAGGCAGTTCCCTCCTAGAGTACACCTCACCTTCCAGAGGCTCCCACACTGCCCCAGCCCACATTCCACACCACCTTACTTCCACAGGTTCATACAGACCTGGTACTCATGCATTTCCACTTAAAAACCAGACAAGACCAAAAAACACCCACCTTCAAAAAAAAAAAACCAACAACCACACACAACAGTAGCAGTGGCTGCATCATTTCAGCGTCTCCACCAGTCTCTTCCCAGCCTCACAGCACACAAGGAGACACATTAGCTTCACCAAGCACCAACATGATACCAGTGACACACCTATTGCCATGCAGGCACTGAAGTCAAAGCCTGTGCAAAACTGTACTCAGTTCCCAGGTGACTGGGAATGCACTGGTTTTGAGGAAAGGCATCCACTGATTTCTCCAGGCAGCTTCTCTCATACACTACATGGAGCACACCTCACTGCTGCTCTGCCCTACTTTGTTCTGCAGCTCTGAAAAATTGCCCACAGGAGTCTAGAGGAGCCTCTCCAAAATACAAAGTGCTCAGGTGTCACTCTCTTTGCCCAAGTAAAAAGTGACAGGATGAGAGGAAACAGCCTCAAGTAGCACTGGGGAGTGGGGAAGAAGGGGGATTAGATTGAATACTGGGAAAAATTTCTTCACTGAAAGGATTGGCAAGCACTCTCCAGTCTGTCCCACCTCAGAAGACCAATGCACCCTGGTTTTAGGTCAAAAGTTTAGAATATAGTTTTATAATCCTATTTTGTTCAATTCCAAGTCTTTTACATAATGTTTACTATGAGGTAACCACTGAGAAACCAGAAGAAATTCCTCAGTCAGAAGTTATTAAACTATTTTCAGTCTGTTCAAGCAGAAGAAAAGAAAACAAAACACGCACTTTGTTTTATAGGAACTTACACCCTCTAGGGAAAAATGGTTTTGCCAAAAGAATCCCCAATCAGTGCTTACCAGAGTTAATTACAACATCATATTAAAAGAACAACTTCTTTTCGAATACTTAAGAGTATCGTGAAACAACCTCTGCCAAAATTAAAGGTCTGCACTGTGCTGGGTTATTGTTCCAGGCTGTCTGCAGACATCACTGCATGAGTTATACTACTCTGACATCATTTTGCAAGTTCAGTGCACAAAGCACATGCCTGTACTATAACATGACAGGACCTCACATTTCCACCCTAGTAAACCCTAAATAGTTTCCAGAAGTGCTATGCAGAAAATACGCAGGAAGCATGCTAGGTAAGCCATTCAGATGATCACATGCTCTGGGATTCTTGCTGTCTCTGAAGAACTTCCATATGTCCAGCCTATAACTCTCAGGAGGGCAAAAAGAAGGAAAAAGTTAGTCTGGTGCACAGTCCTCTGATCTCCAGCACTGTCACAACTGTTGCTTTGGAGCTGGTTACCTGATGGTGGCAGACAGATTCTGGAAGAACTGCAGACTGAGAACCTCCAGGAAAATTGTTTGGACAAGAAGAGACAACATGGAGAAGGCTTAAGGTTATGAACAGCAGATAACGCTGGCCAGACACACACAACAGAAAAGGTCTGGCATTCTGGTGTCACGGTGAGGGTCTGGGGTCCTGCAGGGGGCCTAGGTCTGATGTTGGTATAGTTCCTAACCTGGTGAACACTCATAGAATGAAGAGCAGTATCGGGATAATACCTGAGCTGCTGCCATTGCTCAAAGAAATGTTGTGAAGGAATGGGAGTTACAAACATCTGGACCCTATAGGTGGGAAGGAAAATGCTCTCTTGTTTCCTAAAGATAAGGCCTGTTGTAGTTACAGAAGTAGGTTTCCATACTTTCTGCTTAACTCTGGATTGTTAAAGACAGAGAATCCTCAACCTCGTGCCACCATCCATCAGGGAGAGAGTTATAGGAAAGAAGATACCAGAGAGAAATTTAATTCAAGTGCATGAAAATATCATCCTTGGGGCCTAAAGCAGGATGCTCCCTCTCAGATTCCATACCTCACAGAGCATCTAGATACTACTTGGAGCATGATCCTTCTCTTAAACTCCTATTTTAAATGAAGGTAATATTTTTGCCCAGAGAAGTGAGAATAACTTTTCTCCAGGTACACAGCATCCAATATTCCCCTAATCCCTCCCCACAAAAGCCGAACAGCACACAAACCCCAGTCAGTTGTATTATTAGGAGCTTAGAGGAGAGAAAACAGAAAATTTATACCTGTAAGAAGAAAGAATTCATGGCCGGAGTTATAGCATTTACTTAGGAGAAGGTAATTTCCCATGTTTGGCAGAGAAGATTCCTGCCACAAGGCAAAAAACTTGCATGAACTCTGCCAGCACACACCTGCTAGAAATTGTTTATAATGGCTAAAGCACGCTTAGTACCTTACTAGCAATGTTTTACTAATAGCTTTGGTTCACTAATTGCTGAGGGCCTTTTGCCAGTTTACAAGTGTTTGAAGACTTCCATGCTAGTAGATTTTTATACTGACAAGCTTTTAGTATCAACCTGGTTTAAGATGTCATTCAGAAATCCTGGCTGCTAACTGAGGTTTATATGTAATAAAAGGCCAAGGCTAGAGCAGAGTCTCAGAGGCTAATGGGATAGAGCCAGACCATGAATAATTGAGGGTATGTTCTCCATTTATGGCATTGAGTGGTAGCATTTGTGGGAATCACAGGGTCCTTAGGCTTTTCAGCAGTGAGTCCCTGTGGCTGCCTCTTCCTCACTTTCCCCAACAACGTCACAGAGTCTGACACCACCACTTGCAGTCTGTCCTTTGGCAGCCAGAAACCAGGCTTTTCTGAAGTCTACCACATTCAGCCCAAATTCTGAACAAAGCTGGCAGGGACCAGCCACACCACCACACATGGGAGAATTACAGGGAAAAGAACAGCTGCCACATGTTAAATTTGAGTATGTGCCATACAGAAAACAAGATGCATTGTGACCTATAGACTTACCCATAGCCACGCTAACTAATGCAACTCCTCTTCCCTCTCCAGAAGAAAAAAACACCTCATGGAAAGAATTATAGCAGCTCATGAGTGCTTCATGATCACACAGAATGAGGAACGTCACCAGTTCATTACTAGGGGCCTTGCTGCAGGCCACAGGGCGGTCACAACTCTACTCTTGCAATATTAATTATTGGCCTGGGACAGCTATAGAGTAGCTTATTGGCTGTGCACAAAATGCTTCCATGTGCTGAGCTTCTGCAGAGGCTGGTGCTGTGGGCTTTGCTAGACAAACACTGCAGCTCCCCAGAAGCCTCAGTGCTAGTTTGATTTCTAGTTCCAGCAGCAAACCTTCACCTCTGGAGAGGAGCTGGGAGCCTCGCCCAAGGAGCAGCAGCAGATTTCTTGCTCTCTAAATGTCTGAGGATTTTCTTCCTGAAATCTTTTTTAGATCAGATTTTTAAGTATTCAATGCCCTTTCCTTCCCCACAGACTGGCAACTCAAAGGAACTGAGGATGGAGGGAAACAGGAAAAAATGGGGACAAGGAAAGAAGCATAATGAGAAGTTCCTCATGCTGAACTTCCAGAGCTAGGTAGAGCAGAAACAAGAAGGAAACACAACTCTCACAGTAGTGGAAGACATACAACAAAATATCCAACTGTATTCTTCTCCAAGAAATGGAAGGGAAAATTATCCCTAAAAATATCAAGCATGTAGCACAAATCACTTACGAGAAGAATACATTTGTAATTACAAGTTATTTTAGCTACCCTGCTGCCAGGAGTAACTGGGAGCAGAAGGAAGCGATCAGTGTCATCTTCTCGTTCCCCCGGGACCAGACCGGGCTGGGTTTTCTTGGTGGAACACCTCCCTCCAGTGGCCAAAGGCAAGGGGTTTCCACAGAGCTCGGGCAGTTGGGGACCCAAGCCGGGGACAAGCAATTGTCCTCACCGTCCCTGCTTTCCCCTTCTAGCTCCACAACAGGCTGAACGGACACCAGCAGCGCCCTTCCCCTCCTAGGAGCCATCAGGTCAGGGTTGGCAGTTTTGCCAGGAAGTGGGGCCCTGGGAAAGCATTACCACCTGATGAAAGCAGGGTGCTCCAGGAAAGCAAACAAAGGGGAGACTCCGTATGACCAGGAACACAAAGCTCTCCGCAAGCACAGCCCGGGACAGCCTAAAGCAACAAGCTGTACTCACAGATAAAACAGATCATTGCACCCTACTGTGGCTCTGGGATCCATTTAAGCCCCTCTTGCTCTGCACTCACCTGCTCAGGGTTACTGAAATCTTGACTTAGACCAGTTGCCACCAGTGTTGGCTGGTAGAACACCAGTACCTTCTCTGCAAACTTCATTCTGTTTCTTCAAACATGTATGAGGACTTAGGTCATGCTTATTACTTCCTAAAGCAACAGCTGTAAAATTCATTAGCACACTACCTTAGGTTCTTCTAAGCCATTTTAAATGTCCAGATGCACCAATATGGTGCAGGATCTGAAGAAATTTTGAGATGTAGCTCATATCCACTTCTCAGATACTTAAGTGAGAAAAGCAGGAAGATTTATATATTTGGTCTACCTGCTTCTCAAGAGTTTTTCAGTCAAGACCAGCATGTGGTGACATACACTCCAAAAAAAAAATGGCTATCTAGCTTTCTTCCTTCTCACAGTAGCAGGGCAGGGGCTGAGGAACCTTTTTTTAAACAGCAGCCTGGTGGCAGAATCCTATTGAAGGTGAGCAGGAAAAAATTATATAGTTAAGCTAGCAAGAGCTGTATGGTCTGTGGGGATAGCAAGCTTGTATTTTATCAGAATTAGTCCCCAAGGCTTATGACTTCATACTGCGCAGACTGTACAGGTTTGAAGCGACATCTTCACATACTTAGCTTGGGAGATAGCAGATAATTCAAAGAACTACCACTCAGTCAGCTCACCCTTAAACATACATACTTCATAAAACAAGACTGTTTACTTTAGAACACAGACCAGAAAAATTGTCACCTCCCCCTGCTGGGCAGTATCTTCACGGTCCATGCTGATCTCACACATGCACCTCAGACCAGCTTTTTGACACCTTGAACAAACAAGATGTCAGTGACCTGCACGTAAAGCAGAAAGGAGTGGAGAGGAAGCAAGGAGAAAACACTTCAATGCACAAGTCATAGGCAGAGATACATATTTTTTAGCAAAGTCTTTATTACAGAAATATTCACCCTCTAGACTTTTATATCTGTACATGCATTTCTTCCAGTAGGAAGATGTTGCTAAAAACAGACAAAAACAAAAAAAGGAAATCCAGAATGGGCTCCTTTTTACTTGCTGCTCAGCATTGGCATCTGTAACTGAACAAGAATCTTACAAATAAGAACACATTAGAGAATAGACTGTGTTACAAAAGCTAGCAAGCTTTACTGCTAAGGGTGCCTTCTGCTATAGCAAAGGTAAGCTTGAAGGATCTGTGCAGGAAGGGGCAGATATCTCAAAATTGCAAAGCCTTATCAGACCTCCATACAAACCAGTTGCCCAGTCATAACTACTCTCCCCAGTCACTGCTCTCTCCAAAGATGAGGACAGAGCAGGGACCCACTGCTGGGGCCCTGATCCCCTGCACCAACCTTTCTTCCCAGAAGGAAAACCAAGTAGGTACTGAAACCATCCCTTGGAACTGCTACCAGGGTTATTTCTACCTGCCCCACCCCTGACAGGAGACAGTCCTGGAACCACCTCTGTAAGGCAAAGGCTCTCTCAACAAGGACCTTGTAACAGGTCCCTGGCAAGGACCACCCACTTGTCTCCCATACAGCCTCCTGATGTCAGGGTGATTGTACCATGTGTAACAGCAGGAAAGCTGCTGTGCCACAGACACCTCTAAGAGTGAGGATTTGCTCCCAGCTCTCTTATGTAAGCTGTTGGGGCAGTGTTTCATGCGCATTTCCTACTTTCTTCTGGTCTACACCACTCCTTGCTGCTAGCCACTGGCTGAATAGAGCAAACAGTCCAGCCATTAGCACAGAAACCTGCAGCCTGCACGACTGCAGACCTGCTACTTCTCTGCTGCACTGCTGGCACTTGAGGCAGAACTCAGGATGCAGCCATAGCTCCAGACCACAGTGGAGTCAGAAGAATGGTCAACTGAAATAAAAGCAACTTATCTTTGCATCCAAACATCCAAAGAGAACCTATACTGGACACTGATAGCAGTGATATTTCCAATATACAGCATCAGCAATCCAGCCAGATCCCTCCATACTCATATCTAAACCCACAGGTAACCAATTTTATGTTCATAAAGGAGCAGGGGAAGAATCAAATTAATTGTAACCTCTATAAAGTTGGCAACCCAAGAATGCAACCAGCAGAGCCAGCCTGGGGCTGAGTCCACACCATGCAGCAGCCTCTGAAGTACCTCCAAGCTGACAGGAGCCAGCAAAGCAGAGCTAGGGGGAGAGGAAAAGGTAAAGAGGCAAATGGGAGAAACATGTGTCAAATCCAAAACCCTAGGGATCCATTCCAGAAGTTGCTGAGCACCACCACTACAATCTGCCAGGTCACACTAGGAATAAATAGTAGGCTTGGCTCCCTCCTGGTGGCTTCTCATCACACTCAAAGGGAAGAGCTCCACTGAAGGCAAGGCATAGCTGACTCCAGAAGCAGGAGAAGCGAGTGTGACAGTAGCACTCTGTATTTCAGATGAGAACCTAGGCTGGAAGATGCATAGTAGGAGCTGAATCAGGTTAAATGCAAGGACGAGAAGGCCTAAAAAGCTTGACTAGTTACCACCACAAGTCGGTTAAGCAAGTGAAGCTACCAAAGCACTGGAATCTCAACAGAATTCCTGGCTCATGGGACTTCAGGGGGGAGGTGAAAAGATGTGCAGGTGAAGAGCAAGGGGGAGAAAAGTTGTTGCATGTTAGGCCCAGTGGGTTGCAGAATGAAGATCTGAATAGTATTGTTTAACATGGAGCAGGCAGCAAAAGCATTGTCCCCTCAGGTTAATCGGTGTCTCATGTGATATGAGACACTTTAAGTTCTGCTTCTTGAAGTAGAAATAATCCAGAGGCAGGATGCAGGTGGCCCAAGGGCCCTATTGCCAGAAAATCAGGCTCTGTTGCAGCTCTAAGAGTTCTTAGCAGAGTGGTATCAGAAATGGGATGTCACAGGAATAATGGTCAATGGTTGGACAGTCTGGGTATGAGGCAGGAATGTTCTGTTTGCTCCTTTCTCTGTGGTGCCGTAGCTCTGGAGTCAGCCAACTCAAGACTTGGGCACTTTGGTGTAGTCTTCGCTGTGTATGTTCTTGCAAAGCGAAATGGACAGTATCATCCCCAGCAGCTGGAATAAGTATGAAGAATAGGAACAAAATCAGCAACCAGTCAGACAAAGTGGGAAGAACAGGTGATACAGGGGAGCAGAATACAGTGAACGTCTTTTAATGACACCACATACGTGAACTGAGTTAGTCCGCAACACAAGGCAAATGCAATAATTGGAATGACAAAAAATTGGGCTTCAGAAAGATGTGACATCATCTGCAATCTATCTTACGGGCTTTTTAAGGCACGTGGGATTTCACTAATGTGGGATTTTGCTTGCCTCAGTATTCTGGTTACAGAATTGCCAAGAGTCAGATACAGCAGGAGGAACCACAAGTAGACAAGGCTTTGTTTGATTTTTAATCCAATCAACAAAAGCAGCAGTTCAAAGGTCCAGGCAGACACAACCAAGAGCTAGAACTGCACTGCCATTAAACCAGGTCTCAATTACTTGAGAAAACATGTTTGCCTTTAAAAGAGTCACCATGATAAGACAGTATAGGTTCATATCAGGAAGTGACTTACCTCTATAACAGCAACACCAGTGCAAACCCCAAGAATGATACCAAGGTTGTCCTTCAGCCACTGCTCTACACCATCCATGCATCCCTATAGAGAAAACATCGCCGCAAAGAAAAGAAGCATGAATCTAAATATCTCAAAACTGAAAATCTGTAACATACCTTTGCATACAGGAATTATCCCAGTTACATGCTATACCATGTTTCATAGAAGCTTTTTCAGAAAAGGGCAGGATTCCCTGTCACCCTGTCACCCCTTGCTCCAAATTCCACAGGTACTTCAAGCAATAAGGATGTGAAAGAAGTGCTCTAAATTTTCAGGGGAACAAAGACAAGGCAGCTCAGTGGAAGCTTCACAAGGCTCAGACATACCCACTCACCTGCTCATGAACAGGCCAGTCAGCGTATGTAGCAGTGCCATTGACAGGGTCATCCAGAACACAGAAACCTCTTCCTTCCATTAAGTCCTTAGATCTATTGGAGCAGGAGCACGGATACTCAGTATTGCTTTTGTTCCTAAGAATCTCATTATTTTCCCATTCCTTTGCTCCAGTCCAGCCACAGCAGGCAATCTAATAATGGGAGAGAGATCATTACAGTCTTACACTCTGCACTGGCAAGATAGGTGCACATGAAAATACGCAGGTAGAAATACTCAGGAGCTCTCCGTGTAGCAACAACAGTCAGGCCATACAGTTTGCATTAATTAGCTGCACTAAACACCACCCTGATTACCTATATATAGAGCTGTCCAGAAGACAGCAACATTACTTCCTACCAGAAAGAGTCACTCTGCTAGCAAAACAAGAGTTAAAGGGCCCCCGGTCTCAGGTGTGGTTCTGGGGACAGCAGCAGCCACCACACGGTGGCGTCCCCATGCCACCAAGCCCCAGCACATCACTGTGTGCCAGCACCCACCTGGATGCGGTACAGACCAGCTGGAACATGGGAGGGGGAAAATTTTCCATCCAAAGGAACATTTACATTCCTAAAGAGCCACGTGATAAAACCCTATTTGCTGGAGGGGAAAGCACACCGGGAAGTCTAGCAAGGAGTAAGATCTTAGGCATGGATCCCAGTGCTTGCCCAGTGGTACAGAGCAGAAAGGCTGTCAATGTCAAGGTAGAAGTTTAGGGAAAATCCTTTAGGGAAATTCCTCTCTGCGCAGAAAGGAAAAGTAATGTTTCTGCTATAACAGAAATGAGATACAAACAGCTGAACATCCACATCAGGACAAGCATTTGGTTTCCAAAAGTGTTGTGAAGACCCAGTCTCCAGAAGGAACTACCTCTCCCTCACAAGAGGTTTGGACTTTAACTCCAAGACTGGTTTACAGAACCCCACCCTCTTTCAAATGCTAACTCCAGTGTGTGAGACCAAGGAGACTCCTAACACTCGACTTTTCCATCTCTGCAAAACATTTTTCTTCTGTTCCTACATAAAAGAAGGGCTCAAGCAGGAGCCTCTCTCCACAGTAGACTCAGGCTTCTCTCGAGTTCACCGCCAAGGAGTTGCAACTACAGTGACAAAACACACATAAATTATTCTCCAAGGAGGAGAAATACTGCAGGTCGGTGTTTTGCAGACCAAAGAACAGACAGAAGACAAATGCTGTTACTTGTACTTACTACACATCAGTCCCATGCTGGGCATGTATTTAACCATAACAGCCAGCCAGCTCTCAAGCTTGTGGTTTGGCAGTAAACAGCTGTCATGACTCCAGTGTGCTTGAATACTCTCTAGCTGCTCAAGTGCTGACCCTGATGCTAAAACAGAAACCATGGGCAGTTGGATGGCTCCCAAGGAGGCTGATACTTGCAGAAGAACCATCACAATAAGCAAGCAACATGCACCAAGTAGTAAGGCAGGTGGTGCTGCTGACTTGCCTGGCAATAAACTAGGGACTTTTTGCTACAAAAATCATGTGCAAAACATTTTTCGTATATGTTAGTTAGTATTCAGGAGGTACCCAGTAGACAAAGAAAAATGTTGGAGTGCCATTTGGTAGGCTGGATACATTAGGGCATGCAGCCAACACTAGCTAGTTCTAACACCCAGCATGCAGGAATGGTTCAGGGTCTGACATAGAAGCAGCAAGCAAGACCATTTTCTAGTCTGCAGGCACCAAACCTCACAGGCCACTTTGTAGATCAGCCAGATCAACATGCAATTGTTTCTCTGATCTCAGCCTAGCTTTAAAGGCCATTGCCTGCACCGACAAATAGCATCATCTACCTCTTGCTGCCCCCCAGGACGCACCTGTGTCTGCACATAGTCCCATGCATCTTGCAAGTTCCTCTTCTCTTCATTCGAAGGGTCATAATCTTCAATCAGACCTACAACTATGTTGGACAACTCAACTTTCAGCTGGCAAGAAAAAAAAAAGAGGCAGGAGAGTTAGATTATCAATTCTTGTAGCCTTTTCTTTGGTGTTTCAGATACATATATAAAACTACAGTCATTCATAAAAGCTGATTGCAAAAAGTTAACAAGTACAGATAAGGACGGCGGCTTTGCTGCAGCAACAACCAAAGCACCAGCAAGTCCCTACCCGGGCACAGGGAAAGGCTACAAACCTGATGAGCAATAAGGAAAGAGAGCTGGGTATGGTAATCCTGCTCAGATACAGGCTGAATGACTAACTGCCTGCCCCAGACAAGACAGATGTGCAAGGAAAGTGGAAGCTGAAGGACAACACTGCCTTAAGGACTCACAGGTTATATGTTTCTAACCTCGTACTGCAGGCGAGACCCTGCTCCAGAATCTCAGCCACTGCGGTTATCTCCACTGCTCAGGGAAGGCGTGAGCCACTCTGCTCCTGAATGCAGATGGGTTTTCTGATATACAGCTGGTGGAAACTTACCTTTTTCACAATGTGTTGATCTACGTGTTCCCAAACTCCCACAACTGCTGTTTCTATATTAAGACAGGAAGTATTACAACTACCTAAACTGCTCATTAACAGTCTTATCACAAAGCTCAGGTGTATCAAATCATCCCTGCACCACCACTCCTTTTTCAGAAATATTCACAACACCTTTCAGTTTGATGAGAGGTGCAAGCTACCACCTGGCAGACTCCTTCACCTTCTTCCTCCCACCTCCTTCTGAAGCCCTTCTTAACCAGCCTGTACATGAGGACTGCTAAGGACAGACCCAGATTCACAAGAGGTTGCAGAAAAGTGTCATTAGACTACCTGAGGGATAGGATAGATTTACATCACCCTGAGCACTAGGATGTTCCCATCCCACATATTACCTTTTTGACTGTGGTGCTACTGCATATTTCAAATCAGTGGAAATGGGTTTTCTCTTTTCCTCTACTACCAAGAATTTTCAATGACCATGGCATATACCAGGGCATTCAGCAAGAGGAAGCACAGCCTACTGTTGAGGGAAGCTTCTCTACATCAGCAACTCTTCTTCCTAGGAAAACTGCAGCTCAGTTCACTGAGATCAGCTATGTCAGGCCAGACAGATGGGAGCTGCATGATCTTTCTTCTCATGATGTCTAGCTCTTCCCCTTTTAATTACTTCACTTCCCCTTTTCCTTCCCTTCAAATCAAGGCAACCTGACCTGGTTCTCACTAATGAGATTGGCCTTGGCTGCTGCCATAAGCCTTATCAGTTACTGAACCTCTGAGTTCCCACCCTGACCCCTCCCACACCCTGCTGCTCCGCATGCAGAGGAGAGCTGGGTTGGTTTTCCTACCCTGGGCCCATCTAACCCCTTAGCTATTGGGTCAGATGGAGCCTAATGTCACTTCTGCAAGAATCCCAGGATCCCACCACAAGCAAAGACAGGACCTGAACCTGATACTCCCAATCACAGCTACATAGGGAAGCTGTATGTCTGCTCTGCCCTTACTCTTACAAAAGAACAGGCAAGAAGTCTTGCAAACAGCTTTTGTTTCAAAAAGTGAGGCATTTCAAATTAAAGAAAAAAAATCAGGCATTCCTAGGTGCTTCAGCAAGCAATCTGAGCGAAGGGGAATACTATGCACACAATGGCACAGCTCTGGAGAGCACACATACAGGCAGCTTGCTTGTGGGTTTAACCTGCAGAGCGGCCCAAAGGGAAAACACAAGCACCTGCAGCTGTTCACCCTGACGCACCTAGCAGAGGAAAACTGAAAGAGCAACAAGCTAGAGAGTCACGTGGAGCACTTAGGCTTACAACATCCTCACCATCTTCACCCATTTAAAGCTATCAGGACTCAGTACTGTGCGAGACATGAATGCTTCAGGAAATGGCTACCCTTGCTTTCAGGGCTTCCTGCTCCTTCCCAGCTCTAGCAAGCCCAGTGTTGGAAGGCACAGTCCTACCACCTCAAAGCAGGAGCACCTAGATGCTAGGCACCAAAGCCACAGCTCACTGCCAGAAAGCAGCAAGGCTGTCAGTCTCCCCATCACATGGGCTACTGGAGAGGGAGATGGGGAAAGCAGAATGCCAGAGGCAAGAGCAGGCCTTTGATCACAGAAGACATCGTGCAGGTTTCTTCCCCAATCAGACACTATCAGTCATCTATCCTGGCCCTGTCAGATGCAAGCTAGATCCTTCCCTCAGCATTTATTAGCATCTAGCCTGCACACAAAAATAGGCTAAAAAAACCAGGAAGGAGCTCTCCTCTGCCTTGTCACTTCAGATTCTGAAACTCAGCATAGTCCATAGCCCCAGACAAGTCGTTGCACGCAATCATACAGGCCTGTTTGCTGCAAACAATAGCTAGAAAGTAGGGCTATTCCCAAAACACCACTGTTCTCCTTTACTCAAGGCACTTAGAGCCAAGTTGCACAGAACTGTGCGAACTAGGCCAAGAGAGAGCTTGCCCAGGCTCTCACACATTCAGGGGCTTGTGATTCACCAGATTTAGGTGAGTAGCAACATTCCGTTTAGGAGCTAGAATATCACTTGCAACATCTGTGATGTTACTATTTGGTTGTCCATAAAAAAACCCCACCCCACAGTTTCAGTCACCAGCAAATGTAGGGAAATTAACGTTGCATCAACATCCTCCCAGAAGTACTGGGCAATTCCAGTCTGAAGGGGCATTCCTTTAACAATGCCCATGGGAGAGGCAAAGCAGCAGCCTTCCGGTCAGAGGCTCAACCTTTTACAGTTACACTAACTCTATTTCAGTGTACTTTCATATGTCAGTGTGGGGGAAGATTTTGACACCAAAAAGGAACAGATATGCCAACAATAACAAGTGAATCCATACAAATAAATACTTCAGTCACAAGTGAAGGATTGAGTATCACCTTGCTACATTCTTGATCCAAAATCCTTTCCTTCACTCTTGCTATTCCTTGTTTTATATCTAACCAAGTTCCTGAAGTCAGAAAGAAATAAACACAAAGAACACAATAGATATCTAGAGACTGGCTGTTGAGCAGTTTCAGTGTGCCTCACTGTGCTCCAAGCTGCCCTGGGATGACGCACAGCCAGCGAAGCAGAGCGACTCGCACAGCAGCACTGAAGCACAGCCCCAAACCACTGTGCTGGAAGTTTCAGCCGAGACCTTCCTCAAACAGTTTTTCGTAGTGCTCTAGGCAGGTGCTTTGGAGGATCCCTGAAACAGAATGGCTCTAGAAGAGCTTTTCCATTCATTTTGTCCATTAGGGACTGAACAGGAGCATCTGTTCAAAGCCCAGCTTCCCTGACCACTCTCCCAGATCTGTAAAAGTGATGATCTCAGCCACAGCCCCTCCAACAGCTGTGCAGAACAACACCCAGCACTTTTAAACTCTCCCTGGTCTGATGAGGTTTAAATGAAGAGCTACAGCTTAAAAGCTGGAGTTTTCTAGAGAAGATTGGCAGCTGGAGGAGAAATGCTAACAGAGATACGGAATTTCCTGGTCTGAAGACACATTTCCCCATCGCAGGGGAATGCCCATCCCCACACCTCCACATCTGCATTAGTCAGAGCTGTTTGCTGAGAATCATCTTTACACACCAGTTTTAGTCACTCTTTTAGTTTCTCCCTCAGCTTCTGCCAGCCCCGAGAGCAAGCTACAGTCACACCACATTTGGCAAGGAACACAGCCAACAGCTGCTCACAGTCACCACAGTACAAAGCTCAGATCAGTTATGCTGGGGACAGGCACCTTCCTCCTGCCCCTGAACTTCTCCACCAGGCCCCATCCATAACTTCCTCAATCATTCTGCTTTCTCTAACCATCTAGCTAAAAGGTTGGCTTAGGAGAGGCAAGCACAGCCATACAGTGGCATAGCTATACAGTTACGTAGCGAAGGACAGGGGTATCTGCAACTGGTACCAGAAGCCAGTAGTGACCCCACAACTGTAGCTTGTTCCCACTGCATAAATGTGGCTCCCAGTTTAGCTGTCAAGTAGCTGAAGGCCCGACCAGGCACTGCCTTGGCCAGGGAACCTATAGCCAGGACGGATTGTTGCAATGCACTTAGGTAGCTCAAAAATTATTCCCTTTTACACTACAAAGCATGCTGGAGCTCTAGAAGCACACATTGTGAAATTGCCTTCCTTACGAATGGATCCACTTCAAAATATTAAACCACTTGGCTTTAAGCTCCAGCTGTAGAACAGAAACCATCAGATATTTGGGTTTGCTCCTGATGAAAGAGGACAGCTCTTCCAAGAAGAGTTCTACACACTGATGCAGAAAGACTGAAAGGACAGAACAAGGAGATAGACCAGTCAAAAAAGCGCTCAGACTGGTAACTCCTCAAGGCACCAGTGCTGGCAACATGGTAGTAACCACTGCTACTAGCTGCCCAAATAGTTGTCTACAGCAGGATCAAGAGGAGGTGTGGTCTAAAGCATTTCAGGACTTTTTTTTCCCCACTGGTTCCACTACCCAAAAATAAAGCCTGCATACCAAATAAAGCTTCATAATCCTTGAGAAA
This sequence comes from Dryoscopus gambensis, assembly GCA_013389985.1. NCBI lineage: Eukaryota > Metazoa > Chordata > Aves > Passeriformes > Malaconotidae > Dryoscopus > Dryoscopus gambensis. The sequence goes on from WEIT01003908.1 coordinate 476,612, forward strand.
GCAGCACTATTGAGGAAGATACAGAAAACTCAAACAGCAAAGCTATTAAGCTGGTGTAGAGAAAAGGAGAATCCAGTTATGCCTGCTAACAGTATAGCCCAGTTTGGAAGAAAGAACCTCTAGACATCACCCTTCTGCCAAGCCAAGACCAAGGAAAAGACACAGTAATAAAGACTTACCGTTTCTTTCTGGAAGTAGATGACCAGTGCAGCAGCAATCTGAGTTAAGAGGATTATCATCAGGCAGGTGAAGTACTGGAAATAAAAGATAATAGGTGACGACTATCAGTCTTTAGAAAGGTCTGTAAGTAAAATTTACTAAGATTCATATACAAGAGAAATCACAACATTGAGCTAACACCTTTTTGCCCGCAGACAAACTCTGCTATCAACAATGCTTTCCCAGGAAAAGGCTTAAGTACAACACTAGTGTCAGACCAGTGCACTTCAGCACTTCTCCCATCAGGTCAAAAGAAAGACTTCAGGAGGGAAAAGGTTTACAAGCACTCTCCGCATGTGTCATTCCAACTGGGACTCTCTCTCCCACATCCAACTCCATTCCTAGACAACTATGGCCTCAATCAATCAGTTGGACTCTGCCTACCCCGAGCCTCAACAGAAAAAAAAAGACTCAATTTTACAAACCTAATTTTTATTTTTTTTTAAATCAATTACCTTTTTTAAAAATGCTATTTAATTTGTTTGAGGATCTAAATTAAGGATTCACCAGCAAACTGCTGAGGTTGCTTTTAAGTGGTGGCAGCTACTATTGTTAGACTAGGAGATGCTCCTAATACCAGGACACACAATGTGTGCCAGTACATATGGTTTCCAGTACATATGTGCTCTGAATAAGCCAGAGTCAAGTAGCAGGCTGAGGTGTATGAAGCCAGTATCATCTCACCCATCATGGACAGAAAACTTCCTATAGATTAACTGTTTGAAGAGAGGTCCTGACACACGGGACATTCCTAGTTGGGTCTCTCTTGACTCTTGCACTTTCCACAGATGTAATACAGCAGGACACTGTCACTCTTCCTCTTTTCTTTCACTGCCCTTGGAACTTGCTCTTCCACCACTGAGAGCACAGTGTCAACTGGGAAGTGAGGGGGACAGGGTACACTTCTCAGCCGGCAGTCCTCGACCCACTCAGTGCAGAAAGTGTCAGTGACATCCTGTCTCATTCAGAGTTATGAGCTCATTATCAGAAATGTCTGAGGAGCTCTGCTGCAGTCTGCTGACTGCTGGAGAATTTAATGTGAGCAAATTAAGAACTAGATCTAAGTTGATCTAGCAGAAATAACATCCCCAGGAGACCAAAGCCCCATGTACAGTCCAACAGATATTTTGCAGGAGAGCTATTAAAGGTTGGCTCTACAACAGGCATGAATACTCTCACCAGACCCAAGAGACATCGGATTTCATTGACTGCTCCAAGACAGCCCAGGAACCCCATCAGCATGGTGAGCGCCCCAACACCGATGAGGATGTATGCACCAGCCTTCAGGGAAGGAGATGACATCTCTGTAGGAGCCAGGAGAGGGAACAACATTAGCCACTGACAAAAAATACATCTGCCATCATTGACAGAACTGTCTCCATATCTACTGATAATTGTCTTTGCTCCAAAGGGACTGCACAGAGGTGTGTTGAACATGGTGACAGAAAGCTGCTTCTGGGTGTCCTCTGATGAAGGTAGACTTAAAAGCCATCCTGCAGATCTCCAGAGTCTGGAAGACTCACGGTCACTCCAAACAAATGAACCTTGTTTGGAGAAAGTTATCTCCTTACAGGAATTTTACTCCCTCATGAATGTAATCCTAGTAAGATGATCTACTCCGCAACTACTGTTTATTTGCTTCAATTCCCTTTGCTATCTTCAGGGAAGCTTTCTTTCAAGTCCTAAACCCCCTTTTTGGATTTTTTTCACTTTAATGCACTATTTCTTGTTGTAGCCATTCTGTTTTCACTTATCCACTTACAGTCAACACTGGGACACACTAACTCTGTGGAGTGAAACATGAAACAAGCTACAGCTAGTGCTGAGCACAGATGATGTGACAGGTTACTTAGCAAGTCAGCACTGAATGGCTTGTGGCCAGGCACTTACCACAGGCTGTTGCAGCACCTGTGCATGACGCCCTGCAAACAGATGCTATTCCAGGATCAAAACAGATAAAATGCCCAAATTAGCTACTTTTACAAATCCTCCTAGCTATCCCCTGCTATTGTTTGTAATGTCTGTGCTTTTGAATGCTCAACAGTTTTTCAACCAGGTTTAGGTCAGTTTATTTCAGACATGCTGATGCTGTCAACCCTCTCCCCTTAGTGTTTAGTACAGCAAGCAACAGAAGAAAAACTCTTACATTTGAGTTGGTCGGCAGACTATTTCTTGCAGAACAGGATTGGAGAGAGCAATCAAAATTCAAAAAAGTTGAAGAGATACTCTGTCTAGAAACAGTAACTAGAAACCTCATTTGTCATTAAAAGACATCCCTAAATCTGCAAACTGCAGAGTGTAGGGGAATTCTGGATGTCCGGTGATTAATGAAAATAACATTCCTAGAGCTCAGCATTTAGTTTCCTGAACTTAGGAAGTCTTAGGAGGCAAGCTTCCTCTGAGCTCCTCCTGAAATATGTTAAAGGAGGATATTCAAGCCCAGACTGATACTCTCCCCACTAATACATACATTCCCCTGCTTCTGATACCTGGCACAAGTCACCAGTTTCCAAACTGTTTTCCCTAAAACATATGAACAGAGAAAAATTCAGTTATCAAGAAGTGAAGCAGATCCATTTGCCACAGAGGTCACTTCAGCCTTGATTAATTTCCAGGCCAGACTCTCCCTGTCTGGACATATGCCACAAACCCCAGGATCCTGCTTCCTCACCAGTCCTGTGACTCTTGCTTTGCAGGTTACGTGCCGATACTGCAAAGCATTTACAGAAGCAGCAGCCTTACAGGAGTGGCCTTCACAAATCTACCTTATTCCCTCTCTCAAAATCAGCTCAGCTATCAAGCAAGTCAGTGTTCAAGAGCCCACACTGCAGCCCCTCCACAGTGCTAGAAAGCAGTTGCTTCATCAAATTGTCAGGGGACAGGAACCACACTTGCAGTTCTCATCTGCAATAGTCTTGTCTTGCAAGAGAAGGCTCTGAGGGCATTCAACTCCTGCTTGTTTGCTGTTACTCCGTGTTTTTCCCTGCGCTGGGCAGGCAGCCAAGCAAGTACAACAGGCTCCTTTGGCAGCAGCTGGAGTGCCCTCCCTGGTGCCTAGGTTACTAAAGCAGAGGGAAAGAGGGGCAAAGCATGGGAAAGGAAGTGAGGGGGCAGGGAGAGGGCTGATACTGGAAATCTCCAGGAAGGAAACTAAATCCCTAAATGCTCTGTTAGCAGAGATTCTGAGTAAAATGGGAAGAAGCAGAGCCAAGTTCAGGGACTTCTCCCTCCACAAGTGGCTGTAACACCCATCAAACTGAGGGAATCCGCTGCTGTTTAAGCACACTGGTACTAAGCACACCTCAGACTCTGAGGGGTACTGTGAACAGCCAGGCCACGATAGGCTCCTTTTAGCCTGCGTGCATTAAAAGTTTGTTTCTGCTCATGCCCCCACTTTATTAACCAACACCCCTTGTTGTGCTTCTTGACCTTCTAGTGCTGCAGGAGCAAGCCAGATGCCACAGCACAAAAGCAGAGTAAGGAGCAGTATCTGCATGTGTGGTATTAGCGGGGGTGTCTTCTGCACCCAGCGCCTTCCAAACCAGGCCAGAGTGCTCAGCAGGACTTGGGAGATAAAGCCCTTTGCAGAATCAGTGTAGTTGGGAACAGGGCTATGAATGCCACTCCTATTCACTCCCCACATGCAGGCAGCCCTCCTGCACCATCTGAGGCTGCTGCCCAACTCAGCAATTCTGGAGGTAGTGACAACAAGTAACCAGAGCCAACAAGCAGAAAAGTTTGAAGCGTTTCTAGGAAAAAGCTCAAAGGAAGCGGAGCTTGTGAAAGGTGGAACTGAGATACTCATTTGGTGCAAGTCCACTTATGGCCCTGAGAAGCCCAGACTCTGCTAAACCAGCTCAGTTTTTTGGTTTTCGCAGAAAGCAGACCCTCTGTTAAGACTCAAGTCAAAGTTCGTGGCTGACTTTAGGGAAAGGAAGTTAAGCCCCTTGCACAACACAGAACACCTCTGATTCCCAGGGTAAGTCTCATCAAATGTATACAAGAGTATATTTTAGAAGTCAAAGCACTAAAGACTTCACACAGCCACAGCCCCCAAATTTGCATCCTCCACTGCTTAGGAACAAACATACCATCTACTTTGAATGTACATGAAGCATCAATAAAACCAGGTACTTACTTTCTTTGGCATTTAAAACATTCAAGTTGAAATGGATCATTATAGAAAGAAAGAAGTGGAGGATTCGCATAGCAAAACTGCATTAAGGCATTGGGGGCCTTTGCACATGATGGTAATAAGGAAACCACTGTGGAAACACAGAGCATGCAGTGAAAATAGGATGAAATACCAGTCCCTGTGCTTAAAACGAAATGTTTGGATTGTTGGTTATCTGGCCCTGGTGTTTCAATCCACAAGACTAGGAGGAATGCTGTGTCTCCAGGATTGCTCCCTTTCACCGTGTCCCTGATAACAATCCCATCTTGCTAAACACCATGTTACTGCTCAGGCCACAGACTATGCACAAAAGTATTGCTGTTCCTAACTACACCATGGTCAAACACAGCCCCAGAGTAGAGTCAGTTTAGAAAAAAGAAGGAAGATTAAGAAACACGGTCTTACGTAGAACTGCAATGAAACTGGTTTTGTCAGCCAGAATCCATATTCCAAACCCCAGGATCACAGCACCCAGAATCTGAAAGAGCAAGAACAAAACATACATGGCTTTGTGTAAATTATAAGCTTAGACAAATAAGAGGAGGCAGTCACTATTAACCATACTTCCAGACTAAAAACAATCATTCCTTTGCTGTTCCCACCCATCTCCCCTACGGTACTCCTCCCAGAGTAAACAGGATTAACACAACTCCAGGAAGAATGCCTCAGCCAACTGCACAGGAGCCCCAAGATCTGCTTGGCAGTTTTTCCACAGAGTATTTTCGCAGTACATGATGTTGTATAGGAGGACCATTCAAAACAGTCTGAGGAAGACACACCCTGCTGCTAGAACACTGTTGTCAGAAGCAAAAGGCAAGTGCATTGCTTCTGTGAAGAACCAAGAAAAGACAAACACACATTATTTTAAATGCTTTTATTTTAATAGAGAAACCCATTACTCTAAGGGCCAAGCTGTAAGATAGCTGACAAAGGATTAGATATCTGGCAGCTGGAACCTCTCCAGGCAGGAAATCTTTGGCTTGTCAGGCTCTATTACAATGTTATGGCCTCAAACCACAAAGACAAAAAACCAGCAGCAGATTCCCTTGAGCAAAGTGCTTCGTTCCTTCCAAAGCCAAGCTTTGGCATTTTGGCTTGGCCCCTACTTTATGCCAGAATACCTCAGCCCCCCAAGCCAACACATCTGAGCCCCAACAGAGTCAAGAGTCACAAAACATTAGCCATGGCCTCTGCCTTGCTCACCACACAAGTCTTATCTAGGGCAAGGATTAGTAGAGCAATACGTCCCTGTGAGGACTCAGATGAATCCAGACACTGAATTCAGTAGTCAAGCAATGCACACATTTTCCCATCTCACTTTGAAAGGTGGGGGGAAGCATGCTCTGTTTTAGCCTTCAAGTATCAGCAAGTCTTCAGGTCTGATACGAAGCTGAAACTTGTGCTGTTCAGCCAACTAGGACTGGAAAACACTTATGTGAAGGTCTAAAATAGGCTTTGAAGAAACAAGGAGTGGACAAGAACAGCAAGTGAACTCCAAGCAGCTGTTCTCACATCAGCAGGATTTCAAGATAGGATGAAGTGAAATAAACTAACAGGGCTAAAGAGAGATTGCAATTCTGTGCTTCATTAGATAATGTTCTAATACTTGGGAGACAAGGAAAATGCCAAACCACTACCCGAAGCAAGCTGGCAGAGGGTTGTATGGACAGGCATTGGCTCCACATTTTGAAAGTTTACACTAAGCTTCAGCTCCTCATACAAAGAAGCTTTTCTGAACAAAGATAAAGCCATAGTCTGAAATAAGCTGCTTGCAAGCTTTCCTGTCTTGGCAGAAGGTTCAACATGTAGTTAGCTCTGGGGACAGCATTAGAAAGTAATCAAGCAAGTTCCCACCTATGAAGAGCATACTGACTCAGCTTCAGAAAGCATGTAGCTGTTGTATCCCAGAAAAAAAGAATTCCCCCTTGCCTTTTGTCCCAACATGCTGCACCCACAGCACTCAGTCTGCTGATCAAGCTGGAAAGGCCCCTTGAACATGCAACAGCCAGGACATCTAAAAAAATTCCTCTCAAACTTGGTGGTATCAAGAACTGCTGAATTGACAGTTTAAGGCAGTCTCACATTTAAACTATAGTTTTAATAAACATTTGTCTTAACAAAGATGCAAACCGGGCTGTATGCGACATCCCTTTTGGTTCACTAACCCTGAAATGTCACCTAAGTTTTGCTGTTGCTGACAAAACACAGAAGGGCTGCTGAGCAGAGTTCCTGGGAAGTTATTTGTTATGCGGTGCTCAGACTATCCAAGGCCTGTTTTCACTCTGATCTTTGCCCCACTCCACAACTGGTGCATTTGCCAGGAGCTGCTGCAGAAAGCACTGCAAGGGGAAGGCAGGGAGACAATAACCACAGGGAGAAAACACTGTCTCATTAACAAAAGTATATTTACTTCCTAGGAGGATAGTATCTCTGCTCAGCATCTTCAGGAGTTTGCATCGCGTAGCAAGGCTGCTTCTGCCACTGGCTTGGCTTCAGACCCTCCACAGACGAAATCACATCTGCTTTCCATGGAGTTTAATTCCTCTGCTCCACTGCTGTAAACTTCTGAAGTGGGGAACACGTCTCCCTTCCTCCCTGGGAGGTGGAGGTTTCACCCCCAGTTTCAGCAAAATCTCCTTCCACACCAAGCCAGAAGGATGCGGATCCCTCAAGACAGGGTCAGCAGTTTCCCACAGAGAGCTAGCCAAGAGGGGCTTGGAAAAACTAAGCTGTGATGGAGCTGACTCATCTTTCTGGAAAGAGCAGCTGGGGGTTCCCAGCTGTCCTTGCCCAGCACTGCTTTCCTTCACACTCGGATTGTGTGATGTAACACTGAGCCTGGCACAGGGGCCAACAGAAAGGCTCTAAAGCTCCAGGCTTTGCTTTAGGTAGTAGCCTTCTGCTGCATTTACTGAAGGGTTAGAAGTAGGACAGACAGTTATATATTCCAAACAAATAGTTTCCAGAGACTGTTAAACTTGTGTCACAGAGCTGTCTTCCCTTTAAGGAGAAGCATGTGCTGCAGCACGTGTCTGCTAGCCAAGAAGGTAGATGTGTTAAATTCCGATTAGGAAACGAAGATTATACTCCAAGCTTATCCGGTATCTTTCCTAGCAAGCAGGCAGGCAGTCCAAGTAACCTTCTTCCCTTTAACTGAAGCAGGTCAAACCCTTCCCTGAAGTAAGGCTCCAAGACTGCAAAATACCACTAAGTCCCTGAACTACTTCAGCTATAGCAAGCAACCTTCTCACGGACCTCGAGCTGTAGAGAAGTGCTGTTTCAATGACTAACTTCTAAAAAGAGTCACCAGCATGTCTCTAAAGGCTTCAATCACCAGCAAGGCTGAAGAACACACTTTAGACAGCAAGGGCTGGCCTGCACAAGGTGCAGTCACATAGGTTCAGCTCAAGGCCCAGAGCAGACACGGCTCTGTCAGCAGCATTAGTGCTCACCTTTGCACAAGCACTCTCCTCACCAAAGATCAGCAGCTTCAGGAAACCAGCACAAGGCATTCAAAACCTCTCTGTGCTGACAGCTCACAGCAACTCAATACAAGCAGTTTCTCTGCTAGATTAATATTGCTCTACCACACTGTACAAGCTCAAGAATCACCAACTACCCTGCCCAATTCCGACCTCGAACAACAATAATTGAAAAAGTCTCAGGTCAATGACTTCCTATCAGAGGGAGGGAGTAATAATGTATGCCACCTTCCTCAATATCTGGCACGTGCAAAAAGCCTGCCATCAGTCAAGACAGAAGCACACTCAAAATCTTCACTCTAGAGAAGCATCAAGAACACAGTGGCTTTGGAGACCTCACATTGACAGAGCAGTCCGAGGGGAAGACAGTGCCTGTGCTGCACAGCAGGGTTAAAGAGCTCATTTAAAGCAGCTTCTCCCTTCAGTCAGCACAGACCTTCTCACGATACATCCTGCCCTAAAGTTCTTACTCTCCAGGTCCAGCTCAGTGAATCAGGTCAGCTTTTCACAAGAGGAAAGGGGGCTGGGTGCTACACCAGAGGAGCTGGCTTGGAGCAGGGTATGCACATGACAAACAACCACTTGCCACCCAGACAGGAGTTCTCAAACCTCTCCAGGACCCAGAGAGGGATTCAGCACCTGCAATCCTCACAGTCTTGCAAAATATAGGAAAGCGCAGTGTGGATGTGGGTCAGCCCAACAAAGCAGTTCAACTCTGCCTCCTGAGAGTACATTTATCCCCACAGGCTGCCTGCAACCATGCCTGGCTCAGCAGAGCAGGGAGAGAAAGGCAACATGGAATAGAGATGTCACAGTGACCACTGACAGCATACAGCAAAAACAGTGACAGTGTTGTAAGGTAGTGCAGTATTTCAGGCTGTCATCTTCCTCCTTTCCTATACACGAGGCTGGCTTTCTTGAAGAGAACTCTCTCTACATAGCTAATGAACTCAGACCGAGGTTCAGGCATAAAGTAAAACCACACAGTGCTCAGATACTGGGCTTCAGCACAAGTCAAACACTGTCTTAACAAATACAGCTCTGCTTCCCAAGGTAGACTGGTTGCTATATGCTGCTTAAAATTTATCATTTCTTCAAGAGAGGAGAGAGACTGGATGCTGACATCTGCCAAGGAGTCCTGCACTAGTAGGAGGACAGGCCTGGACTCAGATGATTTCTCCTATCTTTAAAGTGGACTAAATCGTACTCAGAAAGACCTAGCGGCACTTGAAATACCTCTCCTCTCCTCTCCCTCCCAAGAACCTTCCCCATGGATGCTCTGAGCACCCCTGACTTCAGAGCATTAGACCACAGTTAGCTACTCTTAGGATGGAAGTAAACACAGAGAGCAAAGAGCGAGCACAGTAAGCCAAGGGAAACCAGATCCAGATGTGCTTCAAGTTCATCCTGTGTGCTACTAGCATGGTGCAGCCATGCAGGAAGCAGAAGTGAAGCTGTGTGCAGGGACAGAAACCAGAAAGCAGTGTTCACCTTATCATGATTCACTTCCCTCCCTCCTCTCCCAGCCTGACCCTTCCTTTTCCTTACACATCGCACAAAGGATAACGATATCAGACAGGCTATTTTCTTGCTGACATGGAGAAAGCTGAAACCTTGCACTTCCCCACTATACCATTCTGCTGCAAGAAAGCATCACTGATAGTACTATCACCATCCACAGGTCACACAGTATCTATGCATCAGAAAGATGCATGCAAGAATGCGTGTGGCCCTCCCAGACCCAGTATGTTCCAAAAGGAGTTCATCTTTTGCTAAGCCTCACACTTGAAAATAACTGCACCCAGTGGGCTGTTTTATTTCCCCAGACAAGCCTGTCCCAGTCTCCTCCACTTCCCAACTCCATTTCAAACACGAGACTTGGACTAATTCATCTTGTTACAAATCAAAACCAGCCGCTGGGACTCAAACAAAATTAGAGCTGTTCTTTGAAGCCTGCCTGGCCTATTTAGGAGGGCACTGCCATTACTTGGCAGGTTTTGTGGCTTTGCTGCTCAGGGACAGTTCAGCTGCTGCCCCAGATGTGTCAGAGAAAGTAGTTACAACAACTCTCCTTCCAGAAAGGACCCGTAACTCCTGCTTTCCCTTCCCAGTGCAGGGAGGGAGCTGTGTGCACTGGAGGCAGCAGGTAGGTACTGAAAGTGGAGCTGCTTGGCTTACCTGAGACACACACAGCAGCTCTGACATCCCTCAACTTCAGGGGCTCCCTCCCTCCTTCCAAAACATTTTATTTAATGAACACACTGGGCCAACACCCAGAAAAAAAAAATCTTCCAGGTAATTTTGGTCCAGGCCTTCCTTCTTACTCCACAGATGCTCACAATACTTACAAGGAACAGGAGATTGAAAAGGAAGAGGAAGTACTTGGTGACTTTTAGGCAGCCAGACCCCATCTTCTTTCACTTGCAGGACCTAAGGGGAAAGCAGACAATGAGTTATGTTACAGACAGGTCCTCTGGGCAGCTTCAGAGCAACACCCTTACCCTGTGCAGAGCTCTGGATCATCTAGTGGGTCTCAGAGCACACGCACAGACAGCACAGAATACCTGAGTTGCCTTTTCAGGACAGCAAAACAGGACACCACTACACTACAGTCACTGCTGCCAAGATCTCCTGAAGAGTGACACAGAGCTATCAGCAGTTACAGAACAGATTTAATCACAAATACACTGCTAATTCCATCACTATTTACTTTGCAATAGTAGCATCAACCAAAACACCAACCCTAGCCACTTCAATTCCCTGACAGCAGTAAAAGAGATGCATGGGGCTTCTGCAGCAACAGAGATTACTAAAGGCAACAAAGATTATTAAGGGGCTGGAGCATCCCTCTTATAAGGACAGCCTGAGAGAGTAAGACCTGTTCAGCCTACAGAAGAGATGACTGAGAGGGGACCTCATCAATGTCTGTCAGTATCTGAAGGGAAGGTGTCAGAGTATGAACCAGGCTCTGCTTGGTGGTGCCAAGCAACAGAACAAGAGGCAACTGGCAGAAATGAGTGCACAGGAAGTTCCACCTGAACATGAGGAAGAACGTCTTTGCTGCGCGTGTGACCACACACCAGAAAAGATTGCCCAAAGAGGATGTGGAGTCTCCCTCACTGGAGATATTCAAGAACTATCTGGATGCAATCCTGTGTCATGCACTCCAGGATGACCCTGCCTGAGCAGCAAGGTTGGACCAGATGACCCACTGGATGGTCCCTTCCAACCAGACCCATTCTGTGGTTCTGTCAGCTTTCCTGCTTCTCCTTCCTCCCCCAGACTCAGTTATGTTTCCTATATAAACAACAGAGAACTTTCAAGTTCCTTAAAATTTACTCTACCAAGCTCCTTACTCCAAACAGACCATGCCACTTTGAGAATCACCAGAGGAAGAGCAATACCTGGCTGGGATCACCATTCTGGCCTGGGAAGAAACAGCCCCAAGAGAGAGCAAGGTCAGCAAGGTTCTCTGCTGTCAGCCTGGGTGTACCAAGGATCACCGGAATCCAGTACGTTCTTTTGTTTCAATCAAAGGCTTTTGCTTAATCCTATTAAATATTTAGGTTAACTCTGGAGCTAAACTGGTATGTGGGCCTTGTTATAACTGGCTAGCCTTTCCAACAAGCAATAGTCATCCTCAAACTACCAGGAGAGAGCACAGTCTGAACTCTGTGGCTGAAGCTGCTGCTCTAACTTCAAGGAATGCCATGGCTAGTGACTGTGCTAAGCCCATCACTGCACAGCACCTAGCAAGATGTTATTGAGGTGGGAAAGCAGCACAGATATAAAATGTCAGCCAGCTGTGCTACAGACTGATCTCAAAAAAATCTCGTCTTGTATTGTAGTCATCACCTCTAAGGAGCTCTTACTGCAGAGCCAGGTTAGCAACATCTCAGTCAGATTTTCTTCAGTTAACTCCTCAGGTCAGAGGTCATAAAGCCAGCAGCATCCAAAAGTAGGTCCTTCAAATGAGCCATGCAAAAATACTGTAATAGTTTCTGGTCCATATGTACACCAAATACCAAACACACAGTATTCCCACTTCTAGTGCCCCAGTTGGGTGCAGCCATCAGTTATGAGCTGGTTCTGTTCCAGGACAGACGCACTATGCAACAGCTGCATCACTACCAACCTAGGAAAAGTGAATTAAGGCTCTCTGTTAGCAGATTTCCTCCTTTCCTCTGTGGGAGAAACGTTCTCTCAGGCCACTAGTGCTGGAAAGTACCAACACCTAAGGCTGCACTTGGAGAGCGTAACTAAGACATAAATTTTCCCATCCAGCTGCCTCGCTTCCTGGCTTCAGCATGAACACATCTCCTCTGAATAGCATCACAAACTGGAGCCTGGCAGTCTAACCAGAACGTGAAGGCAGCCAGATCCCTAGGCGATGACGCGTTTCTCTTGTGAGGGTTACAAATGTTTTTCTCCTCTTTAACCTAGCCAAGAACTAAGCTAGGTAACAACCTCCTGCACAATACACTGGACTTCTTACCTTAAGACATCTGATCCCAGGTGCAATCCTCCTAATTTTCAAACTGGAGGGGCAGGCTCACTGTCTTGCTGTGCCAGTACTCGCTGACTTGCTTCCTAGCACTAAAAGCCATATGCTGCCTATTTCCAACTCTGCCCACACTGTTTTGATTAGTCAGGAAAACAGATTTGCAGAGCTGTTAGGATCTTTATAAAAGTTATTTCAGCTAATTAAGCAGTGAAGCTAGTTTACTGTGGAAGAAGATATGCCTGAGGTAACAAGAGCAAAATATTGCTTTCAGGGCTCTTCTACTCCTAGCTATTTGTTAAAGACATACCATCTTCAATGTTTATTTAAAAAAAAAACCCAAAACACACAACAAACCCCAACTGTGCATTACAGCATTATGCACTATTCTCTTCTTGCCACAGGGCAATGTATCTCTTTCATAGCTCCTAGCCATAAAGTAATCCAAAGTATAATCTTCAAGTCAGAGGAGAAAAAGGGTCTTAAGGTTTTGCTTTTAAGACACTTTAGAGCTCCGCTGAAATATTAAGAGTTTTTCCAATTTTCTGTTCTTTGCAAATTAACTTGCTTTTGTTCACTACATCAATGAAACACCTCAAAACTCTATCTTCTGAAATTGCACAGTCACAAGACTAGCAACACTGTCATACAGTAGAAGCAGCAGCTCAACAAAATTTGAGATAGGTCAGGTTTGGAAGCAGATGAGCTTGGAGTTATCACAACCAGGCATATCCACAGGCCACTCGGCAGCAAAAAGCCAGCTTAAGTACCATAGCCAGTGCTGCAGTCAGAGCTGCCCATTTGCCTTCCGAAGCTGGTCAAGTTTTACGCCTCAATGTCTTGCAGCAATGCATGCAGACGTGAAGTACCTGAAGTTTGCAGCTTTCAAATTCCACTGATTGTCCACAATTATTGTTTTTTCCTTTCCCTCTCCACTCCTACTGCTTTGACCATTTGAATTTTCATCCCCAAGCAGCAACACCCACTCTTTTCAACAATCCTGTACGTACACATCCAAATTTTCCCTGCCATTCTCCAGACTGATGCCAGCTCTGCAGAGGACTTCATAAGAGACCATCAGCTTGTAGAACGGCATTTCTCCCAACCTCTCATTCTCCATCTTGTAAAGATATGCAGGATTATTTATGCAGTGTTGCTATGAGGTACTACTGCCATAAAAACTTGGTTGCCAAAACAGCCTGGTCAGCTGCTGTGTAGTTGATCTGGGGCCTTTCTTAGCCCAGGTTCAGTCCCAGGACCTGAGGGGAGAACTAATACCAGGAAGGCATCAATTGATCCAGAACACAGGGGTTTCCTACCAGGAGGGAATGGAACAGGTTTGCATAGGCTAGACTGGCATCAGGGGATGGCTTCCTGCCCCCTCCATGACCTCTAGCTCTCAGGCCTGTCGTTCTCCCAGCAACAGCAATGACAGCAAGACCTGTATGTGGAACAGGAACATAAAATCCAGGACACGTGTGCCTGAGGAGATGCAGACAGAGGAGCCCTGCTTTGTTAGCGAATGCAGAGGAGTCCCATCACAGCTCAGAGATTAACTTATTTTTGTCACAGGAGCCTGTGAAACTCCCAGCCCCCCTCTTGTAAAAGGTGACCCCAGGGAAGGACAGGTGATATGGGGAGAGTTGAATACCTCTGCCTCCTGACCTCACCACTGGCCACACAGGCAGGAGGGGGAAAATTCATGCATAGGCATTATAACCACATCAGTCAAGGGGCAGAGAGGCTAAGTTAATTTTTAATTGCAATTCTGCTCTGTCCAATTAGATCCTGTACTGTCTCCACCCAGCAAGTACTGCATGCTTGGTGCTCAGTGAAGTTTATGGCATTTGGCCCAGGCTGGGGCTGTACATGCCTGGGCCATGCCGCTCTGCTGGGAAGGGCTCAGCCCTCCTCTGCAGCACCACCCTTGCGCTCACTCTGCACGTTTCTCCCTGATGAGCTCTGGCAGCTGAAACACCTCAGCTGGCAAGTTACTGTACAGCTCAAATAAGAGGCTCATTTATGAGCGCAATGAAAGAAAAGGAAGAAGAACCACAAAACAAACCAGAGCAGAACAGCTGTGGAAATCACCGTCTCAATAGAATTACAAAGAAGTGCAAAGTTCATGTTCATGCAAATCCTTAAGGACAGCACACGTTCCCAAGAGCACTGAGCTCTGACAGTCCCAGTACTCCAACTCAGGTAAAGAGCGTTCACATTTCACTGCATCTACATAGCTCGAGGATGCTGGCCCTTCTTCCCCAGATCCTCTTGCTTAAGGACAGGAAATGATTGGTTACAAAGAAGCTGCAGGTTGTTTTCTGCGTACTTTGACCAGTTGCTCGCCATCACCACCCCTCAGGCTCTAACACCAGGTGACATAAAACAAAGGCAGACCCTATAGGATGCGCTACTACCAGCTTCTACCGGGCTAGGATGAGGTCAAACCAGCACCAGATTTGGCTTTCACAAGCTGCTATTTCCCTTGCCCCCACAAACATCTCGAATGCCCTGTAAGGCTGGCATGCTGGCTCCATTCTGCTATCCCTCCTGCCTGCTCAAGGAGAAACTTCCAGTTTGACAGACGCAGAGATATAGCAGCCAGCACTATGAATTAAGGTTCTGCAACGAACCCTAAGTCTCCTGATCCTTCTTCACATCTTGCATCCGATGTGGAAGGTGGGATCTTTGCGTGAAAGTCCAGCTGGTCCACTGAAGCAACATCCAAAGCAGCCTCAGCTGATCTCAAGCACTGCAGGTGCTTCTTGACACAAGAAGCAAGCACCACCTTCCTCACTTACCTAAGTCTTACACATTGCAACAGGTCGTTTCCCTCAAGATATTACAAGGCTAGACAATTAAAACGTCTAAAGCTGCCTCTTATCTGGTCTCACCACCCTGTATTTTCTTTCTCACATCACAACATTGGCCAAAGTTAGCTAGGTTCATTTGCAGACAGATTGACCAAGAAATCCTGGAGACAGAGGAGCTCCCACTGCTGTACTCACATACAGGTTGCATAACCGGCTCCCTCTGCCCAAAGCAACTAGCAGGTGTCTCTAGGAAGGGATCAGCATGCTGCTGGTTCCATAAACATGTTTATCTCCATGGTAATTTGCATGAGGTTGAGGCCATTTTGAAGGCCAGTGCAGTTATTTTTTGCAGTATTATCCCAATCCAGAAGCCAGAACCCGATTAGACATATAGCTGGACAGAGACCCACAGAAGCCAGCACACTGAAGAAGGTGCTCACTAAATGGTCACTTTCCAGCTCCAAGGCAGACATCCCCATGCAGGAGAGACTGGGGAAGGGGCAGTTCAGAAAGACATGGGGCAGAGGAGGAAACAGGTTGTTCTTTGCAGGATTCTGAGCCCTTGCAGCTGAAAGCCCAGCTGCTTCTCTATCCATGCACACGTAGAACAGACATTTGGCAATCAGAAAGTCTCCTGATCATGACCGATGAGACAGGACAGCTTCACACAGCAGTACCAGTTAATTAACAATGACAGAGTTACTAAGTCTCCTGTTAACCAGGTACAGCACTGCCCTCAGGGCAGGGACTGTAAGTTACAACCCCACTAACATACAAAGAATATCCTAAGGAGTTCATCTTGTTGACGTTAATATACAAAGGCCTTGGACTTTCAGTACACCTGGGAGGTACATCTTGTCTCTGGCAAGTGAATAACTACAGAGCTGATGAATGACCCAAGCCTGAAATCAATGAACTTTCCTTTAAGCTTCACTGAGATAATACCAGCTGTGTAACGACCTTGAAAACATAAACAAGATTATGTTTGTTGTGGAGATTTTCCAAATAGCATCTCTTCACAAGTTACAATGGAAGGATTGAGGGAGAAGCTGGATCCTAAAAACTTAAGGTGTATATATATTACATATTTTATATATATATATTTATATGTGTGTATTTCAGTGATACAGCTACAGTTTCTTTTCGAAGGAAAGTGTCAGTACAAGGTAGAAAACTATTTCTGCATAATACAAATTTTGAAAACAGGAAAAAACAGCAGACCCTCTCTTATCCCAGCTACTACTAGAGACAGTTTCTTCTTAAGCAGAAGCAATTGTCTTCAAGGTAGAGGAGGTGGTCTGAGGGCTAAGCACAGAGAGACCAGCACAGCTACATCAGCCTGCAAACTGCAGCATCACACTTAATTGTCAGCAAACTTTGAACTACCAGCACAGACATGTACAGTGAGACCCTAGCAGCATCTGCAAGACATCTGCAGGACAGAGACTCAAACGTGCATGCAGTCCCTCTGCATTTGCTATTCCTGGGGGAAAAGGGAGCAGACTAGAGCAAGGCAACAGCTGGCTGCAAGTACTGCAGAAGTGTCACTGGAAAGAACAGATTTCTCAGGAACAGTTTCTGAGGAAACTCATCAGCTCACACTGCAAGGGTAGACTTGCTCCTGGTGCACCTGGTAATACATTCAGCTTTTCTGTCTGACTTCTGTAGTTAATATACTGCTGCGTGAATTATCTGACTAGCAACTGTGTCCTGCAGCAAGACCCTGGATTAGAAAGCACCTGTAGGACTACCTACAATGGCTCAGATTTTTCAGTGTGTTTTATCACAGCAAGCACATGTTGCATATTTTGTAAAAAGGAAATGCGTATTTTAGAAATGTACTTTTGATGCTAGACGGGAAGTGATCAGATATTTATAAACAACTATCATATCGCTAAAAAGAAACCATGTTCACAGCTCGGTATCAAAGAGCAGCAGAGGTTTTAGAACTGTCTGATTACATCTCTATATTTACAAGCAGTGCAATAGGTTTTGAGAACATCTGGCCTTCACACTTCAGTTTCAAAGCCAACATTTAAGCAGGTCTTCAGTCCCTACAACTGGCAAATTGAGAAAGTTCTTTGCTATTTTCAGCCTACACACTCATGCTTGCACAGCATGACAGTATTTGCAGGACAGCATTTCTCCGATTTAAGCAAAACTTTCCATGCATCAAGACCAGAGATACAATACTGCCAAAAAAATGGGAGGAAAAAACAACCCCAAACCCCACAAACTGTCCCAGAAGTTATTTGATTCTCCTCGTCCCCTAAAAAAAAAAAAAAGCAGAAGAAATTAATCAACTTACCAAAAATAGCAGACAGAAGAAACAGCCAAAAGTACAGTTTAGTGGACTTTCTCTTTTTAACTACCACGTATTAGAAAGTTTGTTGTGCAACAAGCTCTGCAGGTCAGGTCCAGAAAAAGGTCTTCACACTGACTAAAGCCAGCACACAATGCAGTAAAAATGCAGAGTTTTCACAAAACTGGTTGGGCAACTCTGTCACTTGACTACATTGGCTCTTTAATCGCTTCAACAACAAGACCAGCTCAGCTTTGTTTTCCGCACTTGGAGCTGTCAGGCTGCAAACTTAACCTCTGAAATGGATGTGCCCACCAGCTCCCACATCTGTCAGTGGCACCAGTGTGTCAAAAGCAGTCCCCTGCTCTGGCCTGCTCCACACCTCCCCACAGAAGAGCAAAACCTGTGAGCAGGACTTGCACTCCGAACTGCAGCAGGGTGACCAGCACAGACAAGCAGCACTCCGCTTGTGCTCAGGTAAGCTTCTCCCCGGCACGGTTCTGCAGCACAGGGGATGCTTCAAAGTGTTTCCCCGAGCCAGTCATCAGCCTGGAAATCCCAGATGCAAGTACATGCACAGGACAGGCTCTTCTGTCTCCCTTCTCAGGCAAGCAATGCCTTGGAGGTCAACAAATCTCCCCCAAGAAGTTGCACAATATCCCTCCCAATGCCACTTGGCTTGGAGATACCCTCCTCAGACCCAACAGCTTTCCCCCCTGCCAGAGCACCCAAAAGCTACCACAATCCAGGCAGGAAGAAGGCCTTTTTTTTCCTATTTATGAAACAGCAACAGAGATTGTGAAACTTAGGTAGGAGCCAGGTAGTATAACTGATTTTTATCTTTTCGGCCTTCTCCTCCCATAAAATGCAAGAGTCAAGGTTGAGGACTTTTTACTGTAAAGTTCGCTTTCCAAACAAACTGGTTTTCAGTTACTTCCATTTTTCTCAGATGCTAGGGCAAATAACTGGAGGGTGATTAGATTCAGCACACCCATGACAAATGTGTTTCTGAGAAGCTACAGCATCTGCTTGACCTGGGAAATGAGGTTTCATACCCTCTTGGTTCTTTTCAGGAATTAGCAGAGAAAGTAGTTTTACTTCAAGGGCAGGAAGTTTTCCACAGCTTAGCAACTTGCACAGCACTTAAAAAAACAATGTCTCTCTCCACCTCCCCTCTGCTTCCTGAGTCTTCAGACCACACACCTCCACAGACAGGTGGATGGGGCTAAGCAGAGCCTGGGCACCAGCACCCAGCATGGGAAGGAAGCTGAGCTTACCCAGCACCATTCCCAGTCACTGCAGGTTCTCCTGGAGTTTGTTTCATACCGGAAGCCAGACACTTCTAGAAGTCAAAGCACCAGAGATTGCCTATTCAGAAGGGCATAGGGCAATGAGCACTCCCTTGTCCTTCTCAGATTAACCCTCTGGAGACACCCTGCCAAACGAGCCAACTCACCAGAGCAGTGAAGTCCCTTGCAGCTGACAGACCAGCCCACTGGAGAATGGAAGTGTCTTCCGGCACCAGGATTCTCCCTAAGACTTCTCCCCAAGACCTCTCCCCCTCGAGTACATCCACATGATCTCAAGTGGCAGAAAGGAAAAAAACCCAAACAAACAAAAAAACCCAAAACTCACCACAAAGTGAACAGAAGAGGCCTCTGGCTTGTTATTCCAAATGACTGTGAAGCTTTAGAATTAAGTAATCTTCCTTGAACAACAGAAGAGACAGGCTAGCAGTCTACTTTAATCATATCACATGCTTTGTATCAGATCCTCTGCTGATAGCAAGACACTGATCTAAAGAAGCAGAGGCTTTAACCCTTTAGCCCACAGATCAGATAGAGCTGGAAGAGTACTGCAAATCCATCATGACTGGAAAGTGAAAAGATGTCTTACTGGCACAGGAAAGTGCCTCAGGCCACACGGGGATGCATCTTTTGGCTTGTTACCAGAAACAGTTCCTTTACTGTTTGTAATCTTAGGAAACTTGGGGCTAATATGGAGCTACCTGAACCACTTATGTGCCCCTGCTAGTATGTTGGCACTGCTACACGTGATTCTAGAGCAGAAGAGCACAGATCCGCAGCTGTAACAATCTCCCCTTTTCAGCAAGGTCTGCCCTACCATCACCATGGGCCTCCAATCTGAAGGCTGACAATACAGGAATCAGAAGTACAGGATTCCTGCTAGATTCTCACACAAAGTATCTCGTGATCTCTCCCAGATCTGCATACCAGGAAGGACAAGGGAGGCAACTCAGGCAAACCATTTGTTACAAGGAGACAGGGCCAGCTGAGCCTGGAGTCTCCAAACTCAGTGGTGCAGAACCCCACAGGCTGTGGCAGCAGTGACACAGCCACAAAAGGTTACTGCCGGACCCAGCCTCTGCCCTAGAAGAAGCTGTACTTCCACCAGACCATCCCAGGATCACACAAGACCTTGTGCCCTGCTGGAGCACTGTCTGCCTGCCTGCTGATGAGAGGAGCATTGTCACAGACAGTCTGAGGATGAACATTTCACAACATCCTGAGTTTCATGCCACAGATGCCACTTGACACTACCAAAGGGTACGAGTGAAAAGAGAAAGCCGGAACTATAAAAAGCTCCTGAGGAAGGGATTCTGTCTCAAGCAGCCCGTTTCCAAAATGATGACATACAGAGGGCAGGAGGGCAAGTCCTGAAGTACAGGACTTTAAACCACAGATATTTTGAGTCATTTCCTGCTATTCAAAAATACTCACCTCAACCACATTTTCCCTCTCCAACATCACGGTAAATCATACAAACAGTTTCACTTTTGTAACTGGCAGCACCTGGCCACAACAGCCAAGGCCCTTGCTGCCCTGGTCACTCTGAGGATGCAACTCAGAAGCTATTTCAAACCTTGCTCTGGAACATTCAGTCCCTACAGGGGCTGCTGTACAGTCTCTAAGATGCATGGCAGCATTGTCTAGCACTTTTTCCTTTCACCTTTACAGAACACTCTCCTCATGCCAAGTTTGTCCTACAGGAGATAAAAAGTAGAAAAGAAAGCTACACTGTACAGCAGTAAAGGGCAGCGCTGTGAGGAGCAAGTATAACACAGCGTGAGCTGTTACAGAAGCTGCAGCGAAGCTGCTTTGTTCCCAGTCTAAGCATTTTAGGAAGTGAAATGCCACAATAAGAAATCTCAGCAGACAAGGCTGGAAAACAAAGGGGTCCTCTAGAAAACACTTAGCCAGCTGGAAAAGATATCCAAAAACTTTTGGTTGCCCTTCTATGAAGATGGCCCTGAACTCCAAGGCAGGCTGCAATAGAGGTGTTTTGCTACCCTAATGATTGCTACACTACCATGCAGGTAATCCCAGCAGAGTTAACTGGAGCAATACAAGAACATTAATCAAGGATAGACCTGCCACCTGCAGTTAAGATCACTCCTCCAACACCATCCCCAAAAAAGAAAATAATCAATCAGTCCTTCAAAGCAATACATGTGTAGGTTCTGGACAGAACTGTTTCAAGCCAAGAAGAACAGACATATGGGATAGGTTCCCTAGGAATTTGGCAGTTAAAATAGACAGCTAGACTTTGAAAAGCTGTGTCTATTTTGGGAAAAAGAGGGGCCTCCTTGGAGTCTGCAGACCTATGCACAGTGGTCTGGAAAACGGGTTCAGCTGAACCTGAACCAAGAGAGGCTGGGTGGCCTTTTCTACTTTTCCTGAAAAGGTCTCCTTTTCTATATTTAGAGCACAAATATTTCAGAAGACTATTTGATGGAGGAATGCTAGAAGAATAAGATGGAAAAGAGTAGTTAAGAGGTATTTATTTTAAAATAAGAAAGAACCCAGAATAACTAATGTACTAATAATCTGATGAGCCTCAGTGCAGACATAAATGCTTCCAGTTCAGAGAGAAAAACAACTGTCCGTTCCATCTTTAATCAGTAAATAACGATTGAGGCTAAGACTACTTTTTAATAGGATTGCAGACACAATTTTTTCTTACTTGCCTCTGTCCCACTGCACTGTTGTCTTTCCCCCACAGCCCACCCTGTTTTACTTCATATCAGCTCCACAATTTTTAATCAAGCCAAACCCTACCAATCACCTATACAGCAAGTGGTCTCATACATGCTACCTAGGCAGGCTATGGCTGTGACACATGGCTCCCTCTGCCCCCAGCACACACGCCCACACCTCGCTAGTGCAGCAGCTTGAAACCTAGCCCAGCAAAGCCCCACTGCCTGCTCCTCCTCTGACAGGAGGCTGCCAGCAGGAGAACCACCCATCGCAGGTCACCAGGGCTCTGCACTGAGATCCTGGGTACAGGAATAATCATCAGACAGCACCACAGTAACACAGCTGCTGACCTGGCTCAGCTCACACACGGCTGCATAGGCTGTTCTTCCCGACAGCAAACACCCTGTGGCAAAGGCTGTCTCTCTTCTGGGCAAACAGGGAGCAACTGTTTAGGTTCCTGTGGGACAGCACCAAGTGCATGGCCATCTACTTGTATACATGCCAGCGGGTCTTGCTGGTAGCTGACAGCTGCGATAGGAAGAGGTTTCCTATCTGCCTGAAGCTACACAAAGCAGGAACCTAGCGTTTTACTACAGGATCAAGTCTAAATCACTGCCACAACAGCCTCCAAAGCTGCAACACGACAGACTAGTAATGAATGCAGAAACACTCAGGCTCGGAGGCCACCAGCAGGACTGCAGCACCAAATCAAAGAAGCCTTTGAGGTCTTGGACTTGGAAATTAAAGCAGCTTGCCATTCCTCAAACTATCCCTTCCTTGAAAAAGCCTCTTCTGCCAAGGCAGCAGTCAGTTTGATGCAGGTTTTGACATTAAAAAATTCCCATGAAGTTTTGGCAACTCTGTTTTTGTCACCTCAGTTTCATTCTAGGAAGCCATGAGTCACAACACCTCCCCCAGGGAGCAAGGGCGAGAGGAAACTCTGACATTTCAGGTCCTCTCACATCAGGCAGGAGAAGCACCAGCAGCTGTGGGCATCACCTCCGAGCCCTCAGGAGCAGCCAGGACCACCCCATTTTAGCTGCACTCACACAAGGTGTTCTCACCCTTGGAGGATCTGGTGCGAAGGAGCTGCTGGCTCTGTGCACGGGGAGCAGCCATCCCTGCAGCAAGTCCCAGGGGCTGGGGCTCACTTGCAAGGCTGACCTGCCACACAGGGCTCCACTCGCCCACACCACCAGCCTGCTGGAACTTCTGTTGTACCTGCAGCCTCTTCCCCCACTCCTATGCAGTCTCCCCAGACAAGTGCAGCAGACCCCTTGGGAACCAGGGAAGGGCTGTGCCTTTACCTTGTTTCACACAGCTCACCAGGGCTTCTCCACACAGCACTAGCTGTGGTCTAGCACTGTTCCACACAACAGCTGCTGAGAAGTCTTCTCTAATTAAAAGAGCTTCCTTCGGGAATAGGCAGATTAGTACTGCACAACTCAGAGCGCTCTTTAGTTATTCCATGTGCATATCTGCAAGCCTGCATTAGAAAGGGACCTGAATGCAAAGAAGAGTCCAGCAGCTTCTTAGACTGTTGGGAAAGTACATTTAGGCAGCTGGAGTTTTGTCTGGTTGGGGTTCCTGAAAGACTTCAGAGTTGAGCATAATTAGAACTCCTGCCTGCCTTTTAAGCCCCAGTTTCTCCAAGCGTGCATCACATGCTGCAGAATAGTTCCCGTATCTGTTTCATCAGAGCAAAATTCAAAGCAACCTGCAGGTCAGCACTCTGTCTCCTTCACTCAAGTCCTGCTCGGCTTCTGTGTTTTACAGGGAGCCTTAGCTCCACGACACAGAAGAAAGGGAGTGAGGGGACAAGAGACCAAGGAAGCACACTGGGAAGTTCAGGACATTCCAGCAAAGCCACTCAAGACTGACTCATCACCAGCAACTTCAATCCATGAGGACACCCACGACAGACACATGACCAGTTCCACAGCAGGCAAGAGAACGCTTTGTGCCATACTACTGCATGAAAGAAGCCCCAGAACCACTGCAGCCGTAGAGACGGTGTCCTATCACCACACCAGCCAGTACAGCACCCTTTTATGCAAAGAGTGCTGTACAAATTAATTGATTATAAGCAGATAGGAGAGGAGCAGAACAGTCTGCAGAGTGACTTTCAAAAGCAGGCATGTTAGCTCTGGGGACCAAAGTTACCACTGAATACAGAACTTCTTTTCAATTTCTTTCCACACACATTCCAAGCAATGTTAACTAAGCCATTTGCAAGACCAAGAAGAAATCAGAAAAAACACACATAGGAAGGGAATAAGACACTCCCAACACAAATATTTTTTTCTCTGTTACTAGAACACTTAGCGACTGAAACGCCACAAAAGGTATAAAAACTTCCTGGAAAGGTCTAACTAGAGCACTGAGGCATTTTGCGCAGTAGTAGAGATAATCTATTTAATTTAGACTTCGCAATTGAGTCCCAACAAAACTGCTAACCATCTATCACAGGAGACATACCAGCTCCGGGCATTTAGGATTTGCATATTCTTATATTACAGGATGACAGCAGCAGCCCTTGAAGTCCTAGTCAAGTGCCAGGATGCCCTTTCCACATCTGCCTTGCACGCTGTTCCAGAAGCCCTGCACCAGTACAGCTCAGCTCATGGCTCCACAGCAACCCAGTGCACAAAACCCCAGAGGCAGCTCACGCGAACCTGTGCCAGTCTGGTACACCAGCCCAAGCAAAATCAACATCTCGGAGCAGGTTGATTTCAAAACTAGACAAACAAGGTGCCGCATGAAGCCCCTCCCGTAGAGGCAGGAGCTGAGGGCATCAAATTCCTGTGTAGCCCCTTGAACCCATCCTGGCAAGGGCACAGAAACCTCACGGATCCCAGAGGCAGTGACCATGAATATGGTCAGATCCAGTGACTGTAACACCTTTTCCAGAACAGTTCTGGGAAACAGCCTCCTTCATTCCCAACAGGTAAAGCTACTTTACAGCATGTTCAGTCCCTGCTATGCAAATCCCTTTAAAATAATTCCTTTCCTTCCCCTTTCCCAAACTAGCTCCATGGCAATGGATGGGGAGCAGGAGGGACCAAGGGCAGTTCCCAACTCCAGCTGTGGGAAGATCAGCTCAGCTTAAGATGCATGGCTGCAGCTCTGACAGGTTATCCATTCTGAAGCAGTCTTGTTTTGCCTACAAAGGGAACTCCCCATTATGTAACTTCAAATCTTCAGGCTGCTGGATATCCTAATGTATACAGTTTGTCCCAGATCAGCATTTCTCCAGGACACATGGCCATGGGATTATCATCATACTGGAAGAGATCAGCAATCTGCTTATAGCTCAGTAACAATTTTGTAGTAAAGGGTAAAGCGCTTTCATGATGCACCTGCCTCAAGGCTGTGTTGCAAAGAAATGAAAATCAGCAGCCCAGCAGCATCCTTAACAAATTACACCAGTACTTCCCTTATGTGCAAGGCTCTTCCTCTGGTCCTTCTCAGTTCCTGAGCTCCTTAAAGACAGACAGGGCACTTACCACCCCAGCAACTTTCAGAAGTTAAGTACATGCACTGGACTTTGGTTTGACTTGCTTTTAAATGGTGGTGTCCCAGTAGGGGGTGTCCCAGTTCTGAGGCTCCATCAAGGAGACAAAGAACTAGAGCAGTCAGCCAGACAGCCTGTGCACGCACCTCTTCCCACAGGACAAAGCCCGTCCCCAGCTTAGTCTCCTTCCCTTTCTCCCCTGTATTTACTTTGGATGAGCCACAAACCACTCAGCATCCCTGGCTCTGTGGTGTTCAAAAGGACACATGCTCGGGTTCAGAGTCGGCAGTCTCCAATCCCTGTTCCCATCCCCACAGGCTACTGTTTCATTCCCTTTTTTCTGCTGTGATCTACCAGGCAGTCCCTTCCGTAGAGCTGCCCACAGTAACGCCTCATCTTTCTTCCAGAAAATTAGCTAGTTCTGAATCTGTCAGGGCACACAAGACATGATTTAAGCAATCTCCACTACGCAGTTCCTTTGCTTCACTTATCACCCCATCTAGACTGAAGTCAGCCATTAACTGCTTCAGTGTTTCCAAAGCCCTGATAGCCCAGAGAGCTTTCAGCAACCAGGCTGTGCCACAGCCAACCAGCTGTCAAGGAACTGCTGGCCCTGACTGTGCCTCCTGTATTATTCCTTTGACCATGCCAAGAGAGACTATAATTTTTAGCCTTTCCTCCACTTCATTCCCTCTAAGAATAGACAAGAGCCAAAAAGAGACAGAGGTGGTTAGGTAAGGATTGCATCCCGTTACACAGTTGCTAAAGGAAAGGTGGCTCACTCAGCCATCCCTTCACACGTATGGCATTAATCAGTAGCCCGTAGAAAGCTCCAAGCCCACATTCCTCCAACAGATGCATTAGTGCAAGTACACAGTTTATTTCTTTGCCCATTGAAGCTGACAGCCACATGGTGGGGGGCAGGCTACTGGGCCCAGCTACCCCTTTGCTGCACAAAAGGACTCCAGATCTCTGGATGGCATGACCCATGTTCAGAGACAAATGAAGGCAGGGAAGGAGAAGAAGGAGATACAGACGTCATGCTCCTATTTCAGAGAGATGAAGTTAAGGCACTCTAGGGTGAATGCCATAATTCCTGACAGTAATAAGTTAGTTTTTGTGCATGTAAGTTTTTCCACAGAGGAAACTGAGAAGTAAGTGCAAGAACTGAGATTCCGATCATCCCTTGTTCCACAGGCCCACTGGAAACATTGCTACCTCCTCCAGCCTTCCAAGTTACTCAAACAGAGCCTGAGCCCGACAGACGCAGCCCCTCTAGCACCTCCCACTCACCAGCCAACAGAAGCGAGACCAGGAAGAAAGTGGCTGCCATGACACAGGCACCATTAAAGTGGAGGAATAATTACTGCTTCAGATAGCATGGGGCATGATCCAAGTCCCAGCATCACCCTGGCATTCCCACGACAGACCCTACCCCACCAGTGCCCAAAGGTCTTTGTGGCGATGCCTTTTGCCTGTGCTGTGTGCTTCCTGCTGTAACAATGCCAGCAGGCACCAAAAACCACAGCCATGGTTTGAGTTGAAAAGTGCCCTGGGGCCTGTGGTTACCAGAGGTCTGCAAAACTGCCACCTGCATCCCTCTGACTTAAACAGCTACTGGATGAACACCTGCAGTTCTGGATGGACCCTTCCTGTCTTACAGCTGTGAAATCAGGACACAGAATAACAGGACAGTGATAAAACCTCTCCTTGGTTACAGCCAGATGAGAAATTTCACGTGAAACTCCACCTTGCACTTCACAGACCTTGAAGCAGAGTGGTTTGAGTAGCAGGGACAAGAAAACCCTCATGGAGCTGTGGGAAGGCCTCATTAGGGCATTTCCTGCACCAGCTTACAGTTGTAGGTCACTCTACACCTGCCTGTCACCCGAGAACTAAAATAGAGACAATAACAGTGATGAACAGAGTCCAGATGAGCCACATCATTAAAGCCGCTAAATCCTCTTAAGGGAGGAGCTTCCATGCAGCAGGACAGAGATTGCCCACAGGAAGGCTTTCTCCAGGCACTCAGCTTGCTAGTATTGCTCTATTTCTGTCACACACAGGTAAGAAGCTGAACAGACACTGCAAGACTTCACCCAGCCCTGCAGCACAGGGATGAGAATGTCATCTCAGTGGTCCCCAGAGCCCTTGGCAAGCATGGAGAAACACAGGCAAAGAGGGGTTCAGGTCCAAAGAGGCTACACCAAGTGAAGGTATTTTGGCAGTAAGATCCTTCTATGAAAGGGGTGTTAAATGACACAATGCTAGGAGTGAGAAGAGGCCACTCTCTTCTCTGAGCCACTCCTAATCCACACACAAGCTTGCCCAGCAGTTGGCAAAGGTTCTTTTCACTTGTGTGGGCAGCCCAACATGAGCAAGCACCCATGGATTTTTTTGGTTTTTTTTTTTAAAGCACAACTGCGGCTGTAGGAGTTCCTGCTCCAGCCAAAGGACCAAAACCAAGTCTCAGTGTTAAAAACCACATCACTGTTGCAAAAGGTGTTGCTATGGAACACTGGCAGGTCTTCCACTGCCCGTGCAGTGATACTGCAGAACAGGTCACTGACTGTACCACCCAGTGCCCTTCTGCCTCACTAACACTTTCTTCCCACTTAGTGCTCATGGAACTATTTAGTAAGAGCTGAGTAATTTGTCATTTTTACAGTCTGTCACATGCTTGACATCAGCATACCGCAGCACACTACTGAGACTGCTCCTCTCACTAGACACCTCCATCTAGATTTTCAGAGCAGTGTTTCTATACTTCAACCTTGTGGTCCACCAAAATGATACTAGCCACAGGTTTCTGCTTGACGGTTCTCATGCAGTGAGCAAGCTTCACAGCAGCAGGTTCACATCTCAGGCTTTGAAGGGGATTTTTCTGAAGCCCAAGATGTCTGAGCAAGTTAAAAAAAAAAAAAAAAAAAAAACATGGAGAGGAAGTATCACTGGTGCCAGATTTCAAGACAGCACTCTCCAGCTGTTCACCGTTGCTTGCACAGAAGCACATGGGTGTTGTCAGAAGCTAACTACCCAGAGGCCTCACAAGTGGTGAGCTGTGCTACAGCCCTGTGAACCTCTACTGTCAACAGCAGCTCAAACATCTCCAAGAGCAGCTCTTCTCCCCAGTCACTACATCTGAGAGCACTGCAATAGGACACTGTCCCTCCCTTGCACAGCTAGTAAAGTTTCAAGCTCTCATCTTATACACAATATGCTAGAGCTTGCTCAAGACATAGGAACACTTTATCCTAAACTAGCTTTACAGTTTACTGAAGCCAATGTCTAGATTTCAGGATGGTTGGGTTTGGGTTTTTGCTTTGTTATTTTTTTGTACCAAACACCCCATTTTACACTAAAGCATACACAGCAGGGCTTTTATGCTCTGGGGCATAATCAGCATGCCTGGAGTGTAACAAGCCGCTATTCCTTATCAACAGATTTGCTACCAGTCACATTGCAAATGCAATTCGCAGCCAGCATCTACCCAGCTGTTGAACTGCAAGCACTACTCTGAACTGCTCACAGGGCTCCTAAAAGGGAAGGGGGGGAAAAGGACACGGCAGGCTGGGCCAGCACTCGATTTCTGTAGTCGTAATAGGGTAAGGTCGCTACAGAAGCATCTAATCCACATCCTGGAAATCAATCAAGGCAGAACGGACTGACGCCAGCTGCATGCCCAGTCTCATCAGCAGGCAGCAGAGGCACTCGGCCGATATCCCCACACAGCAGCAACCCGCCGGGTCCGCGGAACCCGCTCCTGCGGGCACCGGGTCCGCTGCACCTGGCCACAGTCTCTCTCAGGTCACACACCAGCTACGCCAGGGATCACAGCTCAGCCCACGACCCGAGTGTGGAGGGGCGCGCCTGAGAACGTCCAGCAGCGGGGACTGGTGCCCCGAGAGGCTCCCCCGGCCCCGCACGCAGCCCCGCCGGGAGGGGCGCGGGGACTCCCCGGGGCTGCCGGCCCCCGCC